>JALLAW010000672.1:0-11779 GCA_036939535.1 Cyclotella kingstonii | reverse complement strand
AAATACATTGATGAGCGGAGAAGACAGCAATTCGTAGAATGGTCTTCGTACATTAGAGAGATTGGTCACCCTTGGGTCAAACGAAGAGAAGTTGATGAGCAGATGAGAGCGAGGAAGAGAGAGAGGGCGCTGGTTACCGATAAATCTCAAATTCAAAGGATCACGCTCGATCAAATCTCTTGGCGCAATGTCAATACAGATGCACAAACTTGTGAGAACTCAGGACAAGATAAGGTGGAGGAACGTCACAGAAAGAAAAACCTCACACTGGTTGAGAAAACACGATCAACTCACCTTAAAAATCCAAAACAAGACTCACTGGGGATGAGTGATCAAGGGAATTAATTAAAAGACCCCTCAGAATCACTCACTGACGATGGATATTAGCAATACAACGCTTCACCAAAAATAACTCAACTTCAGCAAATTGAAGGAGGCTCAGGAAATAGAAACTAAGGTAGAGATGCTATCGCAAATAAGCCATACAGATCATCCGAAGGGCAGACAATTTTTGCTTAAAATAGATTTCTCTGAACCGGGTTACTGGCATACTCAGAAGAAATACTAAATTTTGTCGATGCAAGCAGCACTCCAACAAGAAATGACATACGACAAATTGAAAGTGATAGTCACTTGAAACTAGAGGTCTTTTACAGTTATCAGATGCGCTAAACAAACTTCGAGTCAGGTCCAGAAGAGAAAGAATGGAAACACAGACAAAAACAGAAGAAAATCATAAAATTCAAGTGTGCCTTGGAAAGCGAAAAAGAAAGAAAATCATGTACTTTCTGTAAAAAGAGAGGACGCAGAGAACAAGATAGACGGTGTCAGACTTGTAGGTCTTGCCGCATCTTAAAACAGATGCTGACCAGCATACTAGGTGAGAAGATTTAAAAGGTGAAAACCCTTATGGGGTTTTCAACTTTCACATCAAAACAGGAGTCACATAAATTTAGTAATTACCGTAGTAGCGAAATGGGACAAGCAAATCTGTCACAAGCTCAAAGGGTGAGCGTAGAAACAAATAAAAGAACCACCGAAAGCCAAAATGGATGGAAGATTATATCAATGTGTTAATTGAACCAAATACGGGAAAGCAATTGAAGTATCGGCAGTTGATAAGTGATCCTCAGTATAAGGAGCAATTGAGTTATTCGGCAGCACATGAATTCGGAAGGTCAGCACAAGGTATCGGTGGTTGAATAAAAGGCACAAACAAAATATTTTTCATTCACAAAAACAAAGTGCCAAAAGAAAGGTTGCGAAATGTTACTTGCGTCAAGTTTGTGTCTGAAATGAAGCCAAACAAGGCAGAAACGCATAGAGTGAGAATTGCAGTAGGGGGAGATAGAGTGAACTACCTCGATGATGCGGGTACGCCGACAGCAGACCTGAGCTTGGTTAAAAGACATCTGAACAGCGTTTTTCAACAAAGAACGCAAGATATACTACGGCTGATGCTAAAACTTTTACCTGAATACACCATTGGCAAGGTTCGAATATGTTAAGAAAGCTCAGTGACATTCCAAATGAAGTCATTCAGGAGTATAAATTGGATTAGTTGGCAGATGAGCAAGGGTATGTCTATTCAGAAATACAAAAAATGTATGGTCTGCCACAAGCCGAATTTTAGCTCAAGAATTGTTAGAAGAATGATTAGCACGTTATGGATATTATCAAAGTAAGCTCATACCAAGATATTGGAAGCCTACTAGCAAGCCAGTCGACTTTTCTCTAGGGGTGGATGATTATGCTGTGCGCTGATAGAATTTCATCTGATGCAAACATTTTAACGCCGCGCTAATCTCCGGTTTCTTTTCCTGGAGTAGAGAGAGCCAAAACACTGAAAGTATTGAGTGATTGACTCAATCCTAACAGTTTGCTGCGTCAACAGTTACTATCGCCATTGGATGTCAAAGTTGGAAGGAAAGATTGATTGTAAGGATCTTACCCAGCAGGCGTCTTCTGAGGTCAACGCTTTTTGACTGTACAGTTCTTCTGGTAAGAAGCCCGATGATTTGAGAGATTGAAGAGGTCTCCTAGTGTTATACATACGTCCGGTATCTGAGAAGAATATACGATGGACCCTATTCTGCCTATCTCTTGCAACACGAGTTTTGTCGCGGGGTCCATATTTTCTGGTTGGAGTGAAATTTCCCCTTCTAATTCTGAATGCTAAGGCTTTGTCCTGAAGATAAAGGAGACGCTCACCCAGAGTCGTTCTCATTATAGCTAAGGTGAATCTATTGCCGACTTCTTCGCGTATTGCATTATCTATCTCATCTTTGGTTCTGAGAGTAGTTTCCGTTCCAATAACAATCTTCGTTACTCTGGTCACACTAGACGATTTCGTCCCTTTAGTGGCCACCTTGATCGATTTCCATGTCCCCCGTGTCCTTTCTCTGATCATGATTGCCATCGCTTATTTCTCGCGTTCTTATCGCTGAGTTCCCTTGGTTCCATCAAACATTGTCGCTGGTGCTCTTGATGAAGGTGTTTGCTCCTGCTAACCAGGTCTTTCTGTGCCTGTGTAATTCTTTCCAATTCCGCATCAATGTCCATTAGTGATAGAGACAGAAGGTTCAAAAGTCACATTCATTGGGAAAACCTGATGGCATTTCCAATGTTTATCCTTTTGCCTAGTCTCAACCGACGAATTTGAAGAAGCGCGTGACGTCTGTCATACCAATTTTTCACCTTGGGACTAAATGGGAGATCAGTAGTTAGTATTTTCCTGCACTCTTTTTTGGCGTGGAGCTTGATTTTGGTTATCTGATGGTGAAGATTTTTAAGCTTGATAGCAATCTCGTGCTGTTTCCCCTGCGATTGACACGGAGCGTCTTATCTGTCCGCAATGTTGTGAATCACTAGTTGCCGCTCTACCTCGTTGATAAATTTCTTGACTGCCGATTTGATTGATAGCTTCTCGGATACTGGCCCAGATCGCCTCTGCATATCAAGCCTATTCCACCTTGTTGATGTGACGAGATCACTTCCGAGGGATCACTACATAAAATGCTACTGCCGTCTCAGTGTCCTCTTTATTGAACCATTTCCTTGGGGAATTTTTGCCTACTTTCCAGGTCATATTAAATTTTAGATGGGCTGAAAAGTTGGCATCATAGCAGTTTATTAGCTGTTGAACTAAAATTATCTAACTTCTCCTAGTCATTTCAGTGGAACATCCTCCTAATTGGCACTTCATGAATCAGAAACTACCGGAGTTTCTGTTGCGGGGTAGTGACCCTAAGGTTGGTTGATCCGCCCTGACACCCTGTCTGAATCTGGCTAGGAAGACTTATGTGCTATTGTTTGAATTTATTGATGCGCTGTAACATTTTTGCTAATTCTAAAGGCAGCTGCTCTCACCAGCGTTGTCCACATTTTCGTGTCATCTCTCATTATCCTGCCCCCACACACCATCTAATAATCCCAGGAGTGTTTGTAACAGACTGTTGTTGAGGATTACTCCTCATCAGCCACGCCCTTCTGCAGAGAATTTAGAGTAGTATTCTGATCGTACTGATCTGCTATTGCCTTCTCTGTGCCGGATCTTAATTACATGCTTGAATCCGCGTTGGTTACCATTGCGGATTTTGAATTCGACTCCATGATGGCTTCATGGAGTTGTAGAGCCACTGACGTGATATAGTTCAGTTGGGCTTTAATTGTAGGACCTCCTTTCTCTCTGAGATGTTGAACAAGTGGAAGGGAAAAAGTTTTTCATCTTCACAACCTTCATCAATGAGGAAGATGTTGTCGGCTATGGCCTGAAGGTGCTCCATCTTGCGCTCCCTGATACCCTCATTTTTTCTAACAGAATCCTCCTTAGTCCGCTCTGTCGGTCATCACACTCATACGTAGTAATTAAAGTAATTTTGAGAAGAATGAGATCTCAACAACCTCGCCCGAGATTCTTTCCCCAGTGTCACCTTTATCCATCATAGACATGTTATTCTCCTTGTTGCTGTTCTCCGAATCCTCTCCATCCTGCAGTGTACAGGGATGCGCTATCTCCCAATGACTTGACACCTTGACTCTCATTTGAGAACTGTTTGTTAGTGTGCAAGTCAGATGTCCCACTGCCCTCATTAGTGCCCAAGGATCCGCTATCGTCATCCAGTTTGGAGTCTAGTCCAAACACAGTCTCCTTTACAGATCCTACTGACTTTGCTGCACACTGTAGAGAATGTTGTTTCACTGGCTGTCCTAGTCATAAATAATCCATGGCATCAGAGAAATGTTTAGGTGGATTTCGAGAGAGAGATTGTGGAATGCGGCATGCTTCATGTTGGAGGACCGGAGACATGTTGAAATATTTATTGGCAGACTCAGCGTAGCCGCGATGGCTGTATTTGGCTGCCACAATTAGAGAGAGCTGGGTGTGGTCAAAATTAGCTTTTATTTAATCGACCCCATCATTGGAAGGACAGTCATAGTTAGCCATCCAAAGGTAGATATTCGGCCCTAGACAGAGCTGAAATCTAGAAACACAACTCTCAGCACCCTTACACCGCTTTGTATAGCTCCCCATAAAACCTCCTGTCCCATCGCTTGTTACACATAACCAGAATTGTAGACTCTCTGTCCTCATCTATCTGATGACTTTTCTGACAGATAGCATGGAATATTTCTTCCTTTTAGGATCATCCAGTATTGGGATGGGACGAACCTAATGGGCAACCTTTGGGTCTCTGAGCCCCTTGATCAGAACTGGTGCTGCACAGGTCTAGAGATCTATGTGTCTGTGCAGGAGCTTAATATATTCTGATATGTGGAGTGGCGGTGCATGATATGGTAACATTTTGACGGTGCGAGCAAACACCCCACAGATTTACTTCCATTGATCCTCAGCCTTGGCTAGTTCTAGTAGCTCTTCAAGCCATTTGAGATCCATGTTCTTCACCTGGAATATGATCGTTTTATGGTTCCTCTGTGCTTTGCTGCGAGGCATAAACAGGGGATAGCCTGAGATGATAGCGAACTCCAGTGGTGAGTTGTGGTGGAAGTAATTTCTGATTTCGGCATTCATCTTTTGCTCCAACTGTTCCAATTGAGCGCTTATCTCTTTATATACCATATATGGATGAGTATAATTTGGGATGATGAGGAACATCAGATTCTGATTCCTTCTAAGAGCCTGGCAGGGATTGATCGATAGGCCAATATTCTGTTCACGCAGATCACCCTGTAGTGAAGAGGTAAACTCCTCTGTGATTGGGGTGGTGATTGCTAGGATGCAGCTACCCCTGAGTCATTTGTATGGTTGTTTAATTTTGTCATTTGGGTTGTCAATTGCGAAATCAAAGTAGAAAGAATGTTTGAGATGGATCTCATGTTGTGATCAGAGGATTTTCCACATTGTCAGAAAAAAAAATTGTGCAGTGCTATCCTTCCACCTGTGAATAAATTCCAGAGCCCATGCAAGTTTGCAGTTTACCCTCTCCCTCACTTTCTCCCTTTTCTCCAGTCAAACACTGAACTCCATTACACACATGGTCAACGTATCGTTATCCACTGATGGGTTCTGTGCGTCAGAGGCACTGGTTTTGTTGGCCTCTTGAAATGAGATCCCTGGAGCCTGAGAAATTTTCTCAAGGAGGTTTTTAGTAATGCCCTCCTTATTTTGATTTTCTTTCTGGAACCTCTCAAGGTGGGCATGCTAACCATCTTCTTGATAGATTCAGCAATTGTGTCGATGCCCATGGTAGGTAGCGCCATGTAGTTAGAAAGTGGAAAGGAAGCGAGTTTGTTGTCCCTGGACGGAGTCATCTCTATGTCTTCAAGTGTGGATGCCGTTGGATTGGATCCCCCAGTCCCGCTGTCCCTGCCAAATTCTTCAACTTGGACTCCTTAGGAGAGGTTTTGTCATCCATGGTAGTTGTCTTGGCAACTTTGTAATTACCAAATAATGACTATGTTGACAAGACCATCCCTCTCTTAGGTGGATTGTCTGATTTCATTTGATCCTCTTCCAAACTGCTGATTTATTTTGGGAAGTATGTTTTGTCTGTTGTTTTAAATGTTTACTATTTAATATTAACTTGTGAATGTTGTGGTTGTCTTGGAATAAGCAGATCCAGTTCAGCAGCAAACGGCTATTGATCAGATGTATGTTCTGCTTAATTTCTATGTAGGCTTGGCATACAGTGATGTACATAGAGTAGCACTGAAAGTTTAAGTAGACATTTTACTTTTGGGTTTCCCTTCTACAAGAAAAGTCAGTAATCCTGAGAGAAGATAACCTTCATCTGGAAGTTTACTCTGTACATCCTAAATCTTCTCCTCCAAAGACTGAATCATATCCATTATGAGAGCGACATCACCCCTGAACTCAGCAGCCAAAAAATCAAGGAAAGACGAGGGCGAGGTAAGGACTCCAATTGAGGTTTTAGATCATTTTGGAGTAGGAGGTGATGCATCCTTCTCATCCAAGTCCATGGTCATATATATGGCATCCAGCTGGCCCATGGTGAAGACAGACATATCATTCTCTGATCCCTGAATATCCTTAGATGTCAACCTGGCACATGTGTCCAAGAAAGACTAATAAATAGAGAACTTGCTGACAACTGAATTTTGCATCTCAGCAATACTTGGAGCAGGATCACAGGTCAGCGGATTTGCTAGACTCCTCCAACAACCAGACAGTCTGGTACAAAGTTGCCCCAATGGTGCTTTGAGAGCTCCCTCTTATGTGCCTCTTCATGAAAAAAATCAAGCAAGACAGGTCACTGAGGTCTGTCTGAAGGATGAAGACTATGTCAGCTCATACTCCTTTCCCAAAAGGCATGGCAGGGGGAAATCCCAAGTAAATGGAGAAGTGAAATTTTTTTGAGAAATTGTAGCTTGATATCATCACAAAATCAAGCTTCAGTTTCCTCTGAATTTTTGTCACCCCCCCTATTCAGTTTGGATGAATTCGAGAGCATCTGGCATGGCCTTATCGAACCTTCTCTGAACATCCTAACATGTAGTAATTTGGCCCAGAGTAACATTCTTGAGGTTGCTCTCCTTGACTGAGGGAGTTGGGACTGGATCGCTGAAAGTGATCTTCTGGCCTGAGGGCTGATATAGGACTACCTTAATTGGAGATGGGTCTGAGGGGGGTAGCGTGATAGGTGGTTTCTTCTTTTTCAGTAAGATGCTAAAGGGCTTGCTTTGGTGAAGAATCTCCTGTTCAAATTTCTCCTTTGCGATTTTCTCTGCCATTACTGGCAGGCCTACATAATTTAGTTAGATGAGTACTGGTGAATCAGATGATTGTGATTCGCTGATAAATGAAGAAGTGATATTAGGTACACATGGAGCTAGGTGAGTGGGACATAGGTTTCATTGGAGCAGGAGGAACAAGGACCCTGTTGACAACACATCTATCAGTGATCATTGGAGTGATTGCTGAAAATGTTGTCAGTACCTCCATATCCTCTATTGTCACTGTCACTTAAAGGTTGACACCACTGGGCTGAACCTCAGAAATCGAACCCTTTGGAGTAGATGGAGGGTCAAAGGTTGAAGGGCAATGGCAGTCTTGACAGTTGTGTCTGTCATTGAAACTGCTATTGTTGGCAGCGCTGCTGCTAGGCTGGATGTTCCTCTTCCCTATTTTCCTCTCCCTGCCTTGTCCATGAATTTGCCCATTGTAGAATACATGTTGAAACTCTGTTTTTGGGTGGATTGTTGGTAAGCATCATTGAGAAGATATAGGATGGATTCCGTTGAAAATCGATGACATTTGCCTGCAAAAATGAGAGCCCTGAGCAAGGATGGGTTAAGAATAGGAATTAGTATTGTTGTAATAAAACAATCCTGTTATCTGCTTCAAATTCACAGACCAATGGCCATTGTCCTAAAGGTCATATTGTCTCGTAGTAGATGCGTAGACTTAGTATTCGGTTACATAGAGTACTAGAAATTTAAAGGTGGAAATCACTTTTGCTGTATAGTATCAGAAATGTTTTTATGAATCAACTCCAGGTCATGTGTAATTAGTTAATGAGTACTACTACATTATTCCACTCTATCTTCCTTTCCATCCGCTGGATCATTGATTTCAGGGCCAAACAAACCAAGTTTGTTTAATTGAATTTTATCTCTTTTAATCTGGTCCAGATGGTGTAATCATAAAAGGATAAATCTAGTGTAATTGTTAATGTAAGAATTAAAAAAAAATGAAATTGAAAATGCTTTTGTTACCTCAAGCTTCCTCATCATTGTGAGTGCAACCAATCCTGTCCTCACTATCATGAATTATTGAGTCACATTACTAACAGGTAAGATTGGATATTAGAGTCATAATTTTGTTAATGACAGCCAATAGTTCATCTTCAGTGTGTAAATTGTCAAGTAATTTTAAGACAGTAGAGGATTTGAAATTCAACAGCAAGGAAATTATCCAAAGATTGTATAGTAGGGACTCTTTTTGCCAATGGTACAGTGAACTGGAGTATTTTATTGCCAACAGATGATCTTGCATCTATTGCGCTAATTTGAAAAAAAATATCCCACATCCTACTCCCTAATTTTCCTTCAAACATTATGTTCAACCTCTCAACTGGATCAAAGAAGTAACTCTCATGCCATCAGACACTCAGGTCAAATCACCTTCACTTCTTTGATTATTTGATCCATAAATCAATGAAATGTTAATTCAAATTAATCATGTAAAATTGTACAATGACTCCCCTCATATGTCAACAACATAGTATGATAAAGGTCTGCAACATTGCAAAACAATCAGATATAATCAGCCTGGAAAATAGATAGTGGCCGAAAAAGCTTAAAATATAAATCAGTATTCAAGCCACTGCCTTTGCCCTCTTGAAAACCAATGTCGTAAGGTAGGCAATTTTTGTCCCATGTCCAAGTAATTCAAGAAGAACTTGAAGGTCCCATCAGGCATGCTTTGAAAATCAACCAAGTTGCTTTGCCCTCTGGTGCCAAACCTGTCAGTGAGGGTGAGTTGATTCTAGCCATGGTATTTCACCTTTCTACTTTTTTCCATGCATCTTGGATATGTTTCCATATAGAGTTTGCAAACAGCACATGCCTCGTTGCAAGTCTTACCATAAACCTGGCTAATAAACCTCATTTTAGCCATTGAACAGTGACTTGATGTGAATGACATGATGGATTTTAACCATTGGAGTGGGAAATACATCTACATTTTTGGTGATCTCTTTGAGCAACATGACACTGTCATGGTCAAAAGTCTGAACATGATCCTTGTGGATATATTTAACCACTTGATCATGCGGCAATGGAGGCACCACGTTGATGGTGCTTAATAGGATGATGATGTAATTTTACTCCTTCTTTTCCATGAGTCACTTGATGAAGAGTTTTGTCTTATCTTCTTGTTGCAAGGCATTGTAACAAGTCTCTTTGTGGGTGGAAGTTTCTTGGGCATTGTTGAT
The DNA here is from genome assembly GCA_036939535.1 of Cyclotella kingstonii. Lineage (NCBI taxonomy): Eukaryota > Bacillariophyta > Thalassiosirophyceae > Thalassiosirales > Thalassiosiraceae > Cyclotella > Cyclotella kingstonii. The sequence goes on along the minus strand of JALLAW010000672.1, from coordinate 2,363 downwards.
GGTTTTCAATCCATGTTAACACTTTTGGGCTCAGAATCTGCTAGTAACAAGCACGACCCAGTTATAATCACTGGCTAATTTGTCCACTTAAATGTGATTAATATGACATAAACAGTGATAGATGATAATTAACTGGCCTCCAGTTTTCATATTTTGTTTCCATGGACAATAGGAAAAGATGTATGATCAGCACTGGAAACTACTTCGAAAGAATCAAAGTTAATTCTGATATGTGGTCACATAATGTAAAAAAATAACAAAATTCATTTGGCATTTCACGAGAACTAATGCAAAATATAGAGAAAGTCTATGTGGTGTGACAAACATTAAGATTTTAATCCTTTTCATGGCATATGCCCTAACATAACAGATGGCATTTGAGACTTCTTTACAAAGAGTAGAATTGAATCAATATTTTCGGGAAGCACTTTGTCCCACATATTGAGAGACATGACCTAATCATCATTAACCCATCCATCCAGGCTTACGGAAGTTCTTTCCAGGAAATTTGGCCCCTGCACCAAGTTGCTCCTCAATACGGAGAAGTTGGTTGTACTTAGCAGTACGTTCACCTCTACAAGGAGCACCTGTCTTGATCTCACCTGTCGAAAGGCCAACAGCGAGGTCAGCAATATAGTAGTCTTCAGTTTCTCCGCTTCTATGGCTGCACATGACACCCCAACCATTCTGTTTGGATAACTTGACAGCATCAATGGATTCAGAGATTGATCCAATTTGGTTCACTTTCAGAAGAAGACAGTTGGCCGATCCTAGCTTGATAGCCTCCTGGATCTTAATCGGGTTAGTTACAGTAAGATCATCACCGACTATTTGAACATTTGTACCAACCTCCTTGCAGAACTTAGTCCAGTTGTCCCAATCATCTTGATCGAAGGGGTCTTCAATAGTAACGATAGGATATTTGGAGATCATGTTTTTGTAAAAGGCAATGAGTTCGTCACCACTAAGCAGAAGTGAAGGATCCTTCTCTGCACCTTTCGTCTTGAAGTCAAGATCATACTGATTTTTCCCTTTCACCTTAAATTCAGATGAAGCAACATCGAGTCCCACGCTTACTTTGTCCAGATAGCCCGCAGCTTCTGTTGCCTCCATAAGCATTTGCAATCCTGACTCAACATCACATGGTGGAGCAAACCCACCCTCATCTCCGATCAGAGTAGCATCACCACCAAATTTAGCTTTGATCACTTTCTTAAGGTTATGAAATACTTCGCAGCCGATTTGCATAGATTCGCTGTGAAGTAAAACGACATCGTCGAGAGCATAGCATGTAAAATTGCAAGTTTTCGGAATGTAAAACGCACCTGAAAGTTTGAGCGCCAGTTGGAATAATGAAGAATTCTTGGAACGCCAGCTTGTTTCCGGCATGCTCTCCTCCATTGATTACATTGAAGCAAGGAACTGGAAGGACATCAGGGGTAGGATTTCCTGCGATATCAGCATAGTGCTTCCAAAGTGGGACACCCTTCTCTGCAGCACCAGCTTTACTTGCGGCAAGCGATACTACGAATTGAGGTGAAGTAAACTTTAGCGAGAATTATCACGATAACAAATGAAGTCCTTTGTTCCTTCAATTAGATCTTCATATTGTAAGAATACAACAACAAAAGACTCACTTCCAAGAATGGCGTTCGCTCCAAGATTTCCCTGGCGGTGAAAAACGAAAAATCATTACATCGATTGAACGACACATTTGATGAAGATATCAAGCACTCATACCTTGTTCGGTGTACCATCAGCCTTCAACATGGCGTTATCAACAGCTCTTTGATCCGCTACATCTAATCCCTTCACAGCATCAGCTAGAATGGTGTTAACATTTTTAACTGCTTGGGATACTCCCTTTCCCATGTATCTAGACCCTCCATCGCGAAGCTCAACAGCTTCATAAATACCAGTAGATGCCCCCGAGGGAACACTTGCGGTAAAAGTTCCTTTCGCCGTCATGAGATCAACTTCAACTGTAGGATTTCCTCGCGAATCGATGATTTCACGCCCACGAACACCTGTGATGGCAGACATTGCCCTTTTCGAGGCTACGGAGGTTGTCCTACGAATAGCGGTGACGGCGGTAGTGGAGACGATCATGGCTACGATTAAGTTCTGTTTTGTGAGCTAGTATTATATCTTTGGGAGATAGTGCTGGTTGCGATCGACGTATCTTTCCGAGCTTTCAGAATCTTTTTTTATGACACATGACCTGATACTGTTGTTTACCTAGATTCGTCGTCAGCTCACGTAGGTACCATAAAAAGAAAATAAAGGTAATATAGTCAAACTACTATAGTGATTACCTATCCAATCACTTCTACTATTTGTTTATAATACATAGGACTAAATTG
>JALLAW010000671.1:0-11792 GCA_036939535.1 Cyclotella kingstonii | reverse complement strand
AAAATGACGTTATCAATAGTGATAGTCTTGTCTTTGAAGTCCAAGACAACACCAATCTCTTTGATGGTGTGATTACCAAGAATGAGATCATTCACTGGTTTAGGTTCATCTTCATAATACTCAACAAATCAGGTTTAGCATGAAATTTTGTACTTTTCGAGCATTCAAAAAAGTAATGTCCACTTGACCTACTTTAGATGCTACGAAGATCCCATTTGACGAACATGACTGTTAGTTCCTCTCTTTCTGAAGAAAAGGTCCCCACTAGACCCACTATCTCATAGAACTCTAATCACCTTTTTAGTGAATTGACTGTTACTTTTGTGCTTGTAGTCATTATTTTGACCATTTCTCCGAGCTACCGCAGTTACATTACCTGTATCACTTTTTAGAGTATTGCTCTCTGCAGTTATTGTTTCAGTAGCTTTTATCAGGCCAGGTACTATAGCAGGCAATTAAACTTTATTTGGAGTTTTAGATTTACTACTCATGTTTTTAAACAACATAGATTCCCTAATGCTACTGGACCTATTATCCTATTCAGAATCAGAGCCACTACTACTATAGTATGCACACTTACGTTTCTTAGAAACTTTTTTCTTGTGGGACTGGTGAGTGGTTTGAATCTTCTTGAGTATTTTTGACACTTTTGTGAAGGAATGAGCATCCGCAAAAGTGATTTTTCCAGACTTACCCCGTGCCGACTTTGAACCAAACCTCTTTTAAGGGTTTTCCACCCCTATCATACTAGCAGCAGTGAGACGTATTGTTGGTCAAGTGTGTGCATCCATGAGTCGTGCAATGCTGACAAATTTTCTCAGTCTTGGACTTCTTTCGAATCTTTTGATCCCATGCTGGAAGACCGTTTGTCAGTAAGAGCCTTGGCCTTCGAAGCTATAGAGGTCTTTATGACTTGAGCTTTCTCTTCGGATTCTGAGTCTTCTTCAATGCTCTCTAGAACCCTGAGTAGCTTTCGCGTGTTCTGTGGTAGTATATCCTGAGTGAGGAAGTATTTATCTCCCAACCCTTCATGACATATACGTAGGACAAGATTGGTACACTCTAATTGAAAAATCATCCTTACTGTAGATGCCGTAGCAATCGAGCTGACATGATGTACAGGGCAGATGCGTATTGCAGATGTTGAGTTGCTCGATATGCTAGAGGAACTGCCTTATTAGGCTCGTTGAGGATTCTGAATAGTGTTGGAAACGTAGAGTCATACATAATGTCAGTCAGGAGGTGCATTTGCAAGCAGTTATGACATGCATCACTTTTCCACGATCAGGAGTAGCGTAAAGTAAAATTCTACACAAGCACAGTATTAATTCAGTTACAGTAATTTATACTGAATGTACTGAGGAATTTTACCGCCAATAGGAGAAAAGGTCGCCAACAGCAGTTGTGGCAAAGACGAATAGAGAAAAATCTGACGCGGACTGCACAAAAAAAAGCAGATTGAAGTGTTCTGTTAATAGTGTCACAGAGAGCCGCCGAGGAAATGGCGACCAAAACAGACTTCAAAAGGAGAAAAGTGTAAGAAGGTTTAGACATGAAAATCAGTGCCAGAGTAGATAAGAACTATGTCAACAGGAGGAGGTGAGAATGAATTTGGGAAAACAGTCTAAAAATGACAGCCGTAGAACAAACACTTAGAAGGGAAACTAAGAGACTGAGTGGAGAAAACGAGTCTGTGGAAGAGATTCAAGATTCGGATGGGAAAAAACATGTATCAGGTGGGACAGGTGAAAAAGAGGTCACCAACAAAATGATATCTCCAGATAAATCAACCGGTAGGATAAGAAGTTTCTTGTATATGCCAAAGAGATCTTCCAGCAGGAGTTTAAGGCAGATAAGAGAACTTTCTATTTCATACTCGAACTACAAAACCAAAAAAGTCAGAGAGGGAAGGAAGACAAGGAGTAAAAGGAGTTCAGTTTTCCAAACAGAAGGCTGTTGTAGTTTGCTATAAGGGTTCAGAAAATGCCTTGCGAGCATGAGATCAATGGACAAATAACTAGAAACAAATTGTTGCATAAACTAGCGTTAGCAATAGCGATTATAAGAAAGATGACAGATACAAATGCCCAATTCATGGCAAAAGGAGGATCAGGGAAACCTGCTATCAAGAACGCAATCGAGATGCGGGTATATGCAAGAGACGCCAGAAAATTCCATGTTTGTAACGCAACCAAAGCATTTCGTTCATTAGAGACAGCAAACTCAACAAAGGATCCGCGATTTTAGAGGGATTAATGAAGATAATAGAACTGCTAGAGCTGTCAGACGAGGATCTAAACGATGAAGAGATTCAAATAAAAGTTAAGCCTCTACAATTTTTTGAGTCGAACTAAAATTCGCAATAAATACTGAAGGAGAACCCAGCTGGAGCAGTAGAAATGGAGATGAAAGGGCTCTAAAGGAATTGACTGGAAATGATCCACCCAAATATGCAGTTGTACAAGGATATCCACCAGGTTTGCCTTATAACGAAAATGAATTTAAAAAAAGAGAGCAGGACTAGGCAAATGTAAGTTGATCTTTTATATCCATGTTAGTGTGAAAGACGAAGCGAGGCTGAATAATTTACTTGAGATGGCAAAGAGACAAGGGATCTTGACTAAAATCTAGGGTAAATGTACTTTTTCATTGAAAATTCCTGCCAAACTAGACTCAGAAGGGGACAAAGAAAGTTACGTTAGGAAGATTAGCACACATACAATCTGCATGAGAAATATGGTCTGTATCAGGATTTTGGGACTACTAGCGCCAAAAAATGGTAACAATCAACTTCTTACCCAACTCAGACAGAAACTGCAAGGTAGAGAAAAACTACTCAGTTAAGGATGTTATGGATGATGTAGAGTTTAAAATAAGAAAAACTTTTGTCACTCAAGATAAGATTAGAGCCTGTAAAACTGAGACTAAATACAAGAAGGTGTGGCATTGTGTGTCTAAATATCAGTCGGGAAATAAAGTTACTATCTATAAAAGTGCTGATAGTAATTTCAAATGGAACATAAGTCAGTTAATCAAGTGTCCAGTGACTCTGACTCCCTTTGAACTTGTCAGAAAAGGAGCAGAAGTTAACGATGGCAAGAATTTACAAAAAACAGCATTCTCTTCAGAACCGACGGCATTTATTGATCATACTAGTTATGACTCAAACGCTGGTTTTGCTAAGATCGAAGAACACACACAAAAGCACATCTTGGCTGATGTATTAAAAGATCTTCGTCAAGAGATTTTAGGTCTAATGGGAGATGAACTAACTTGCTTCAGGAGGGCATGGTTATTGAAGAGAGAACACTTTAGGGGAAACAAAACCTGGAGACTTTGACTCGTTTAACATTAACTTGAGACTGTCAATCATTGATAACAAATCGTTTTACGCAGAAAGATCTAAGGGACACTCAATCTACAGTGTTGACTGTTATGAAAGTGAACCTGAGGAAGAAGGCGAACCAGTGAGTCAAGGCGGAATTCTGCTAGACAACCTTAATCTAGCAATAAGATCAGTGGATCCAATCAAGCTACAACATACGAAAAACAATCTCTCTTGGTCAACCTAGGTGATGTCAAACTGAAACTCAAGAATGAGATGAATATTGAGCAACTCGAAAAGGAAAGGACTTACCAAGCAAAGCTTCTGGAAACTGAATGGTATAACATGGAAAGGATAAACCTGGAATGAAGTAACAAGCTATAGATTGAGAACTTGCAAGGGACAAACGACTTTATTACGGATCTAGCTGAACTAGTTGAGGGTGAGGCATTGAATATGCTCTGTGCAATCAAGATCATGATGTTGGGCGTGAACTTAGATTAGAAGTACAATCTGGAGGCGAACGAACAAAGACCTTTTTGAAGATCACTCCAAAAGAAAATAAGCGGGAACGATGACAGAACGCTATTCCTAGGGGAATCTTTTCAAGAGTTACTTAAGACCAAAAAAAGTGACCAGTAAGACCTCGAATGTTGAAGAAGATCTAGAGTCAGGTGCAGTGACTGACAAGTAGGATGAAGAAGCTCTCTGTCTTTGGACTGACTATGAAGAGAGAGAGGTAGGGGTCAGTTGGAATAGTTTGGGGGCAGAAAATCGTTAAGTAGAAATAGGCAAACAATTAGAAACACAGTGTATGGTTGAAGTAAAAGTAGATCAAAAAGTACTAACAGTGACATTTCAAGTTATTCAGGTTGCCGAAGTAAAGTAATGCTTAGACATGTAAAACATAATGTTGGCAAAGTGAGGAATGAAGGCACTGAAACTTAAGAACCGATTGACTACAACAAGAAGGGATGTCAGCGCCTAGAAATTGAGTGTACATTGAGATCTTAGGAGCTTCTTACCAATTCAGTGGAAACTATGCCGGATAAAGAGGGACGATTTTGGCTAATGATGTGTCAGATGGGTGGATGTGCCCAAAACATCACGAGAGTACTAAACTTCATCAGATGGAGGTGCTCTGGTGCCGGTCTCCTCGAACTCAACATAAAATGGCAATATCTTCAGGCATATCATAATAGAACAAAAAACTTACAATAATGTCTATAAGACAAGGGCGCGCTTGTTATTATGGCAAACAATAATTGGGAGAGGGTGAAAAACTACAAACGAGGTATACTAGGGCTGATTTGTAAAGGAAAGCTTACAAAATATGCAAAAGATGATGAGAATGATTTCAGAGGCTTAGGTAGATGGACATCATGAAAATTTCACAGTAACAACAGTAAATCTACTAGGTTGTTATTAGCTTAGAGGGATGGGAACAATAGGAAAGGCAGGTTGAAATCGATTTACAGTCAACATCAGAGATACATCAATAAAAGCAACATTAGAGTAAGAGATAGATTGATCCAACCATAAGAGATGTTCGACAATGACTTAATCACCCAGTGCAAGCAATGGATAGAACTCGGGGACAAAATAATACTTCTGACCAATGCAAACGACCGTGTTAGAGACATAAACTTTGTGGGATGAACAGATCTGGATGCACGAAAAATCTGTAGGATAAAAATGTATGGGTGGCTGGAGATTACTTGGATGCCAATAGAGCCTTGGAGGATGGAAAATTTAGGAGGGCCGGCAAGACTCAGAGGCCGAAAAGGACTCAAGGCAGGATATGACTTGGAAGTAGAAGACCTGAAGGTCGGCAACGAGTCCGAGTCATTTTTTGTAAAACAGACTCGATGATGGGATGACCTGGAAAAAGAAGCAAGGTTTGGCTAATGGAAACGACTAATAGGCCATAACTACCCAGCACTGAAATCAAGAATCGACTATAGGCAGAGAAGACCTGGATACCAAAACGGACTCTGGATCCGAAAAGTCGTAGCAGCTTAAACATTTGGTCAGAGGAGCTGTGTAACAGTGCAAAGGCGAAGAGCACTGGAATTAATCTCTCTGAGGAGCTGCTGAGTAAGGTGATCTAAACACTGCAGTTCTTCTAATCTTCCGAACTGTTGTCTAACTGGCAAGGTTGTGTTGTGCTTTCATCGCAGCGTTCATGGCAGCCAACCAGTATTTTTTGTGTTCTAGAGAGAATGAGCCAAGAGTACTGAAGTTAATCTCAAGAAGAAATCTGCACTTCTCATGGACTGACGTAGCGTCCAAGTCAACTGAACCTTTGATCTGTTGCTCCACATTTTTGCTAGATTGAAGGAGCCTCGCGCTCTGAAGCCTGTCACATGCACTCAGATTGCAAAGATGCCATTGGGGAGAGTTGAAGGACTTCATTGATGAGTTGCAAGGTTCAGCCCAAAGAAAGGATCGATTGTTCAAAAAAACACAGATGAGCTGGTTGAATTCATAAAATGGATTTGCTAATCTTTCCTTTGGTAATCCTTCTCCAATCTATCTTGTCCTATTTCGCAGCCAGTTGCTCATTCCTAGGAGACATCGGTCCTAAGTCACGGAACTTCACTGTGTCTCAGTACAGGCGATACTTTGGTATGAGATTAAACAATCTCAGGGTCCGTTTGATTGTACTTCAGCAGCCAAGATTCCAAGTCGGTCACGTCATTGCATATCATGTCCAAACACATGCAGAGGTGATTGGCCGTCTCAAAGCATCCACAGTTGGGGCAGGCTGAGGAGATTCCTCCTTTACTATTGTAAAATTTGGGAACCAACTCCGCAGAATTCAGAAACCTGTTTTAAAAGCCAGATTTGAAAGGTAGGTTAGGCTTTCAACATTGCTCTGTGGAGAGAAGGCCAGTCCACTATGTCGAAACTGTCATTGGTCCATCTATCTCTTTTCTTCTTACATAGGATATCCCTGAAGGAGTAAAGCCCGTCTGCAAGCCTGAAATCCTCCAAAAGTTCTGATATGAGTTTTGACAAAGAAAAAACTACAGCATATTCCAAGGGAAGAATGTCTGTCTTTTGGATGGTAGATTGTTCTAGAGCACCCTTGGCTGGTTCATCACAGCCACAATTCAATTTTTCAGGGAGAGATAGAGCTTCCCAATGAACAGATCAGTCTATGTGACGAGAGACATTTCGATACAGTATATTTCTAGACAGACGTTATTTCTGTCCTCAGACATTTTAGAAGGTTGGCTTACTTTGAGCTTGACCTGATTTCTAGGCTCAATAAAAGTGTCTTGGCTGGGTTATTAAATTTCATTGCGTATTTCGGCATCTTATCTTTTGATCTAATGTCATGCTTATAATTGTCAGAGACAAATTGAGCTGTAGGGTCCAATCTCTCACGCTCTCTCTCTGATAAGCTGTTGAGCAAACCTTAATTTATGAAATAATTTTCGAAAAATTTTAAAGTCAATAACTCCTCAATAATGCTGAGTTCTTTCTCCTTCCTAATTGGACCTATCTCACTTGTTCCTTATTGTTGTTGATTATTTTTGTTATTCTAGTTGATGGTGAATTCACTGTTTCCTTCTTGAAGTCATTTGATTTCCTAGATTTGGCTTTATACATGAATAAGTGGCACTTTGAAAGAGAAAAATTGGTAATTGTACAAGGAAATTTGAATAATAGGCATGAGTTTACTTTGGCATTTCCCCTCATAATTTTTGTCTAATTGTATGTGTTAGTAACCGTTTATAACTAGGGGCCAGATACAACTGGTCAGAACCTGTTTGAGCCAATACACCCAGTTATAACTGGGTAATTAACCAGTAATAACTAGATACTACTTTTTCGGACTGGTTATGAGCTCTATATATTTAAATTTTAATCGCCTAAATTTTCGTACAGAAGTGCCACATACAGCAGCCCGTCTTAGCGATACCCAGTTACAACTGGTGAATTTGGGGCTAACTGATACTGTGGAACAAATCCCCATGTGCCCCAATCACGAAAAATGTGTGGCTAGGCCTAAACGGGGATTTTCTTCTACCCAGTTGTAACATGTCATTAACCAGTTATAACTAGGTATTTGGCCTAAACGGGTACTAACATATGTTATAATGTAAAGAGGGTAGAAAAATACCTTTTCACTTGTAATTAATTACAAAATTTCAAGTTATTGTTGTTTTGACTAATTAGAATAGTCAATCGTTTTCAATATACTATGCATCATTGTAGAATCGCTATAATGCACAAAAAATGGAATAGTAATAAGAAGTGGAAAAAAAATTATGTGAGTGAAATGGATAATCTAAACCAATAGGAACCAATAACTGGGAAGCTTTGACTACAACATATGCTTGTACTCATCTGACTAGACCTAAATTTTTCATGAGTGTTTGATTCCATCCTGCCTTTTGCATCTGAGGTCTGATCCAATAACTGATATCAGATCTAAGGTCCACCATTGGATCCTTTATGTGATACATGCATGTCGATGATCATTCACTTTAACAAGGACAATGGGAAGAACCAAAATGCTTCATTCACATAAGAGTGCTTAGAGTGTGTAGTGCAGTTTAGTGATCAGGACAGCTAAAAGATAAACTTGGCAAATAGTATGTGTTGAAAGAAGGATACACATTCAATTAAAGAACTTAATTTTAAGATTAAATTAGTTATGATCAGGTGAAAAGTAGAAGTGCTCAGATTGGAAGACAGCGTGTCTCAAACATTCTATTGCTCACATGCTGTACACGAAGCATCAAATATTTAACCACAATTTCATATAGTAAATTAGCAGATTTTGAATCATTCTCCTTCAGAAAAATCCATTTCTCTTTACTCAGACTGTAAAGGATTGTGTTATCTTCAAGGACATGAACCGTGCTGAAACGATTAGAGTTCTGCACAAGGCCAGATTCACCTATGACACAACCAAGAGATATAGTTTCACTGGTACCTGCTTCATCTTCTAGTTGTGCTAATAGATCTCCACATATTAAAAGTTTGGCACTGTCACTGATTTCACCTTGCCTCCACAAAATATCACCCTTATTGTACACTTCGCGAGTAAAATATGACAGGAATCTTTTCACCAGATTTGAATCTTCCCCAGGTATCATGCGCATCAAATGCTCAAGTGCAAACTTTTGCTCTTCTTCAAGGCAAATTATTTTCTTGCCTCCATCAACAGGACAACATAGTTTTGTTTCATCTTGAAGCAATTCTGGATTAACAAACGCTATTAATGCATCCTTGTTGAAAATAGCAGAAAAAATATTTTATCACAAAAGGTGAATGAAGAATTAACATTGACCTGATTCTGGCAGAGCTCACCTCCGCATAAATCAAAGCTTCATCTAAGTTGTCACATACATAACTACTATGATGGCCAATACTTGCAGACATTTTCTTCTCATATGAATGATTGACTAAAGAAGACTCACTCATCATTACTAATTCTTTGGATAAAGGTCTCTCACAGGGAAATCCATCAGTAGACCCAGATACAAAAATGACAAGTTTGATGTCAAAGTGCTTGAATAAGGAATCTCTTAATTTGATAATTGCCTGTGCAGCTGAAGAATCAATTCCTAAGACTAGGGAAAAATCAATTATGATCTTATAATGAAGGATATGTGCGTTGAGTTGCGAATGAAGAATATTTGGCTATCAATAAACAGAAGGTGAAAATAACTCACAATGCGAGGCCATTCATTTCGTGGTTTTTCTTCAATGATGTTTTTAACTCCATCACTAAACAGAGAAATGTTTCCAAAGAAAAGCTATCAACAACAGTAATCCAAAAATGAGAGTAAAAGCTTGTTAGGGTGCGTAGTTATTCACAGTGTACTAAGCAAAGTGACACTCACATCCCCCTGAAGTTGAATAACAAATATCTTCACTCTTCCAGTGTCTCGATTATCAAGAATTTCGAAGGCCTCCGTTCTTCTATTCCATGAACTACTTCTTAGAGTTGCAGCAGTCATAGAGCCTCTAATCGGCTTGGGATATGTGACACTCTGTATTGCATAAGTCAGCAAAGCCGAAATGACACCAGCTATCAAGGCACCTTCCATTCCAAAGAGTGTCATTACAACAGTGATCACTATGATTCCCCCGTATTCATAGTAATCATATTTACCATGTGAATCATAAACACCTTCGAGAAATAAGTCAATACCACAATGCCTGGGATTTACAGTCGTCATAATACCATATCGTTGAGTAAAATCCAATAACTAGTTCAAGAAGCAATGTTCATGTATGCTCACAACAATAATGTCCCAGCCATACAACGTGGCATATACGATGCAATTGCAGGCCCAACAAAGAAAAGTACAGTTGTAGACATAGCAACAGCTAGTGATGATGCTTTCCCTTTACCACCTGACTTGAAGAATATCATTGACTGAGTGTATGCCATATAGTTTTGAAGTCCTTTTGTATAGTCAATAGTATCCGATATTTTACACCTAACAAATTAGATTTTTAACTATCACACTTGCATGAAAATAGTAACAAAACAAGCTCTTACCTCCAAATAAGCCTGCTATTCCATTAGAATAACCATGTGCCATCAATTCGACATTCATGTCTACATCGACATTGGTAGACACAGAAAACGCGGGTATATTGATCTATCAAAATAATCGTTAGATATGAATTGATATTTTAATAACAAATAACCAACACAAATATCACTTACTGGAACATGAATTAAAGAGAACAAAATTAGCGCCAGCAGTGTTGGAATAGAGTTCAACACTGCTTGCCAGGAGATATTTGAAATATTCACCATACGAAAAATGTTTAGAATACTTTCGTTCCACATATCGCTCCAAAAGGTAGAACCTTCCCCGGTAAGCGACGGAAAAAAATAATCTTCCCTCGATTTAATTGTTACAAATTTTCCCAGAATCGTAGTTCCCAAATAAAACACCGGAGTGATCAAACAAAAATAGACCGGCGTCAGCAAGGGATATCGTGGCTTTCCAGAAAGATCCGTCGTCCAATAAGTCAGAGCGCGTAGAACAACTTCAAGCCCAAATACTAGCCACAATAAGTGGATCTTTTCCATGAAAACCTCGAATCCGCTTGGATTCAGTGAGATGCTGACATTGGCAGCTATTTCAAGGCCAGTCTATTGTGACAAGTAAAATGACAAGAATGAAGAGTGGGAGGGATGTTAGGATTATGTTGAATGTTCGAATCTTTTTGTAACAAATTGTGAACCGACCTTGGCTATAAATATCCCAATTCCACCAATGCATCCAACAAGGACATGAGCGGGGAAAAAATATAACACTCGTCCCATCTCAAATCTTCCCAGTGAATAAAAGATAACACCCACAAGAACAGATGCTAATCCGAATAAAAAAAACAACGTAGATAACGCTTCTATTCCATAACCCTGAGTTTTTATGACAATGTAAGCTAGCGCTTGACAGAATGGTACGTTTTCCACCATTTGAAGTGCAATACAGTTATTGAAATTTGATGCATAGGTGAGAACTAATTGACCAATGATAGTAGAGAATAGAAACATCCGAATACCCAGAGCCTCCTTTCCAGGAAGAGGAAATGTACCGTCTAGATAGGTGCCACTATTAATGTTTGTCACATCATCTCCGGTTGTCTGCACAGATGACGACGATTTCCACTCAATGGGAAAGTATGAAACACCAAAAGGAATTCCAGCCATGAGATGAAATAGTGTTACCAACATCACTGCTGGGATTTGAGATGCGGTGTTGACAATAACTTCCCATTTTCTGCACATAAAGGGCTGTCGTTGCGAGTGTATGAAGCTGTCAGCAGTAAGTTTGGATCCGAAAGATAAATACTGCGGCGGTGAGAGCATTTCTTCCACAACTGGATCTTGACATCCAGTTACAAAATTATCTTCACTATCAAGAGCGCCATAAGTTTGGCTCCTGAAGGAAAGATTCAGTAGACTTTCTTCCACTTTGATATTCGTTGTCGTTACGAGTAACGAATCACGGAGGTACTTCGTTGTGGGTTCCACAGTATGTGGAACTGATCTCCTCACACTACTCCTATTCATTGCCAGCAACTTCAAGTTCTTCAAGTCCGAGAATACAAATTCAAACCATCGCAACACCAATTGTTTGATAGTGGTGGTGTAAAGATGGCGGAAAACTATTTCTGTATCGAAAACTATTGGTGAAGTAACGGTAGTCCCTATGACGGCAATCTAAGATTACATAATATTCTTTGATTTATCTATTCTGACCCTAATGTCCGTGAAATAGGTCCGCTACAAGATACCGTCTTGGTGAAAAATATGTAAACTGACGCGTACTATTACTCCTACTACAGTGTACTACTCCGAATTTTTTTAATATAGGACTTTTTTTCTATTGGCTGTAACTCAGTCAATATTAGATGTACAAATGTAAACCACATATGGAAGTACTTACTCTTGCAAGGGGCTTTCCAATGGAAGTAGTCC
>JALLAW010000670.1:0-11792 GCA_036939535.1 Cyclotella kingstonii | reverse complement strand
ATCTCACACAGCACAGAATCTCCGCAATGGTGCACTAGCCAGACAAACCATCGTTGGATTGCTCGCTCGCTCAAATAGTGGAATATCTGCCTTTTTCAATGCGATCCAGAGTACCGCAGCATTGGATGGATACGAGGAGAAACAGCAGCAAAAATGATTTCCATTGTCTCTCTTTTGTCTCAGAGAGAAACAAATGAGGAAAACAAGCATCACCAACAGAGTTAGGTCAATAACGAAAAAATTTCATTACCAGAACAATCAACAGGAAATACATCAGCAACCAATGCGACATCCCATACCACAGTGGGATCTGAATTAAGTTGATAATCTTCATAGGAATGAGGGGAGAGGAATATCATCCAATGATTCGATTGTACCATCAAGTCAACCTCATCAGTCAAATCCTACTGGTAATTTGATTAGTGGTCAGGATTCGAATTCCCCATCTCAATATGAAGACACATCTGCAATTTATTTTGACAATGCAATCAATGATACCAACTGAAACACTCAGTTAGCTACAAATCCCAGTACATCAAGATTACCAGATGAAAACCATGGGCTAACATTAGGAACAATGATACAACTGGCACTCCTTCCTAGAAGGACCCAATTGCGCTCCTATTCCTCGTCACTAAAATAAATATTTTTATTGGCGATAAGCGGTGTTTCTGCCGTCAGCGAGGCAATGCAGCCATCAACAGTGCTGTTGGCGAGGGTATGAAGGGGGAGGGTTTGAGCCGGTTGCGTTTGAGCGACAGCATCTTGAGTAGTGAGCTGTGATACTGCGTGGGAGCCGTAGAGTTTTATTTCTTTGTTTGGGCTTATGTTGGTGAGGCAATGGTCTGACAGTTTTTCTGGGGTACGCACAGATCTACCGCTGCGTCTGGTAGTGGTGTCTTGGGTTGTTGTTGGGTTGTTGGGTGCTCCTGTAATGACATTATGTATTGCAGTGGTGATAGTGGGGGTGACAGCGTTCACTGCTGTAATGTTGGAGTCATGTGTTGTTGTGGTTGTGGTGATAGTGGGGTTGCCAGCATGCACTCCTGTAATGATGGGGTCATGTATTGAGGTGAGAGAAGGTGTGTCGCAGCTGAGATTAAAGAATTGTAGTGCTGGTCCTTCCCCAATGGATATAAGGGTGTGTGGTGTAGGGTCAGGGAGTTGTATATGAGAATCCGTAGGCTCTGATGTGAATGGAATAGTCGAGATGTTGTTGTTTGTTGTCAATGAACTGACGGCCGAGAGAATCTTGTTGTTATGAGGTAGGAGGTGCTAGTGGGACCGTCTGATTCTTTTCTTTGTGGTTAGGTCGAAGAATGACGATGAGCCGTTGGCGTTGCCAGTAAGGGCAAGAGCAATGCATGACGATGACAGTGAGGTTGGGACACAGTTCTTAGTGGTGGTTGGCACTTCACAATAATCGCCAGCTGGTAATTTGCGTCCAGTGAAGCGCACGCATGGACAGGTAGAGTCAAGTAGGCTGGCAGTATGCCATGAGTTGATTCGACTGATGGCATAAGCTTCAATGTCTTTGAGTAGAAAGGTAGGGAGGGGGAAAGGTAATGTGGCTAATGTACCGCGGATGAGTTCTTTGACACATCTTTTTTATTGTCAAGTTAAGGCAAATAGTCACCTGCTCCTGCTATATCCACTTCTATTTCAGGGAATGCAGTACGGAGAGAGCGAAAGATGGACTATGTGTCAACATGTATAATTGTTGGTTTGAACCCACGGCTGCATAAGACATTTATTGTTGCTCAAGGCCCTCTTCAACTGATTTGTGTTAATTGGAGGCTATGGGCGAGACAATAAGTAGTTCCAGTGGCGATGAAAATGAAAGGAGGAACTTTTCACCTGCAACATGCATTACATCAGATTGTAGTGTCTGGGTTGTGAGTTGTGATTTGATCTTAATGTCGATGGAATGCAATTTAGTATGATGATGTGTGCCCTTACCCCTTACATGCGCTGTGAAGGGGCCGCAGAGGTTGAGAATGATGTTGATTTTACTTCCCGAATCAAGGATAATGTTGTTAGGTGATAAGATGAAGCTAATCTCATTAAGCGCAGTGGAGAGACCAGTTGGATTGTCGTGGGATGTGAAGGCCACAAATACCGCGCCAGCGTTAAGTCCATCACCAGCATCATAGTCCTCATTGTAGAATTTGTGATCGGCATCCACTTTATCTAATGTGAGACCAGCAAAATCCAGCTTGAGGGCAGTTACGTGCAAATTGTCCAATCTCGTTGCAATAGAAGCACTCAGATGTCGTAACGCTAGTCATGGTGGGTGGATTAGTTGCGGGCGGATTTGCTAAGGTTGTAGTGTGGCTGCCACTGCTGCAAGATTGTTGGTTTCTGCACCTGCCTCTGCCTCCGCACATTCCTCGAGTTCTGACATTGTTTGATTGATTGGTAGATGTGTTAGAAATTGTTGTAAAACTGACTCCTAGTGCACCAGAGGATGAGGCATTAGTGGGCACCACAAAACGGCGAGCGGCGTTATGGATCTCTGTGAAGGTGCCAGGTGGGAGTATGTTGTCTATGGAAGCTTTGTTCTACACACTGGTCACGTAGTCGACATTGTGGGAGTTCAGCTTGCTAAGGAAGTCCACCGCTGCTTGGGCTTCAGGGATGGGAGGGTTACCTGACACTTCCCAAGAGGACACAGCGGCCTGGAAGAGAAGCTTGAAAGTGAATAGTATTTCGGATTCACACATTCTTATTTCCTGATAGGCTTGTCGACCCTCTAGCGATCTGACATGCTCGTTTTGAGCCGCTCCTCCTAGGTTATGTATATCCCTGATGAGTGTCCACAGGAGGAGGGGGTCTTTTGTGGTGTTGGCAGCTCGCCAGTCTGGCTGGGGGTGGACCAGGTCCAGACTGTCTTTGCTCAGCTTTCTGAGGATGAAAGCGAACATACTGGGCCAACTCTTTTGGAGCTGCCTCAATTCCTCATTCCTAGCCTTGTGTGCCTCAATGAGCACTGTTCTGTTGATCCATGTGGGTCTTTGGCAAAGTCGTTGGCGCCCACATTGATAACTGGTGGGGTGTAGTGTTCTCCACTCTCCATCACAATTCCCAGGTGCCCATAGCGCTCCAGGTAGGCCACGCTCAGGCCCTCCTTGAAGTGGAAGAAGTTGTTCCCTGGGCCAGATCATAGGGTGGGAACACTGTTGACTGTTAGGGGGGTGTTGAGGACGGAGGCTATGTGATCGACCTCTGCGGTCGAATTCTCTATGTTCCATGATGGCTCTTCCGCTCAGAATTCAGCGTCGAGCGCTTAGGTAAGCGGCATTTGTCTTTGAGGAGGACATGGGGAAGGCGATGATGAGTTTTGGACGGTAGGAGGAGGTAAAATCGTAGTAACGTTGTAGTGCTATAGTACTATGTAGTAGTTAATTGTTATTAATACGATTTTATATGAAAATATATCATCATCTTGGTATAAGAAGAAGTGTCATGATTCATTTAGTGTGAAGAATGCAGCACATACATCCTTCCAAAAGAATTGCTCATTGCCAACTTTTGCCTGGATGCAATCGATGATGATAGGGAGTGTCACAAAGTTTGGTGGCTTGGCAGAGAACTCATCAAAGAACATTATGTTCAAAAGCCGGAAGATGCACTGGGGCTCTTCCCTAGATGTCATTGCTTTTACAATTAGATAGTTGATTAATTTAGTGATCAATAAATAATGATAGACGCGCTCCAGTCTCACAATATAGTGCAGACGTTCTATCCCTATACACATGCTCAACACCATAATGGCCTCATTTATACAATGCATTGCCCATATTCTGAAGAACCTTAATGATACCAACCCAACATTACAAAGTTAGAGATGGAATCCAAGGATTAATCTCTCAGCTAATTTTTTAGCATATTCTGGTAGTTCTTATATCATTGGAAAGCTTAATTAAATGCTTTTGCTTTGTGTTCCTTCCAATTTTTGCGGCTCAAAGGTCTTGTCAAATCTTGGCTTAAATATTTTTTTGATTTTTTTAGAGTGAGTGCAGAAATAATTACATTAGGAAAAGTAACTGGCAAAACAAGCACCTACTCCACTGATTTGTTCAGCTTTGTATGACTTAAGTAACCTTTTGATTAAATAGTCTGCCCCAGAATAACAGAGACTTTAACCCCAAAAGTGTCCCAAAAGTTAGAAATTGACTCCTATTCTCATTATTTTTGAAATGTCAACCTCTAAATTACTTTGGGAAAATATCATACTTTAAAGAACAAGTAGAAGTACATGGGAATGGAGAGTTTCGATGGACATTCTGAAGTGATTGCTTATTGGGCAGGTGTAAAAATTGTGACACCTGAATACCTAGCTCCTATTTTTTTGAATCCTGAGTAGGGTAAAAATAGTTTTCCATATGTTTGAAGGCTTTGAATTCCCTGACTCAACTTTGGTAGCTTTTCAAGAAGTTAAATTTTTTCATGTAAGCTGCGTGATTGCAAGTTAGAAGGCTGAGCTAATTGGCTTTCTAATGAACTATCTAGATTTAATGTTAAGTCTAGAAGTGTGATTTTTGCTATGCTTTTCAACAACATCAAAAATTGTCAGGGGAAGAATTGACTAATTTCTCAAGGAAATCTCAGATAACAAACAAACCACATTTGATTGGAAGCTCTTAATAAGAGATATCCAATGGTGTTGGTTTACCTGGGCCACATGGTTTTCCAAAAAGCATCAAAAAATCACTGCATTATTCAGGGATAGAACCACTTTTTAAAATAGTGTCATCCAAAGTACTAAGGGATTGTAAACAAATGTTCTATTTAGCTCTTTACAAGTTAGCTGAAGCAGTCTATATCTAATTTTTTTCCACTGGATTTGTAATTAGCATTTTATTATTGAAATTTTAGTACTTGTACATATTTAAAGCTTTAATTTTCTGACCATTTTGACTCCATGTAGTTGGTAAGTAGGTGAATAAGTCATCAGCTGACATGTTGCATATCTTTTCTTTGTCAAGACTGTTATGATTAGCCATGTGCAAAAGTAGCAAATCTAAATACATAGGCTCCTGTTGAAATATAGAGTGAATGACCCAAAATGATGTTTTTGACAAATGTCCCTCTTTGCAACAATTGTCAAAGAGTATTTTGAAAGCATCAAACTTTTTAGAGCAAGTGATCAGTGCTGCTTTTGGTCGGATGAGGAATTTGATTGCTTTGAACATATGTAAGTAAGTATGTGCATCAGGTTGGACAATGTTGTTGTATCCTTTGCTCATGAGGGAATATGTTTCTAGAGCAACATCCCATGCTTTTCTAGGTCCCCAATCCTCACCAGCTATTTTACTTGATGCCCATGGTGCATAGCATGCTCTTATCACATGGTTAAATGAGCTGGTATCAGGATTAACATAATATGAATTATGGTGCCCACTTTTGTTCATTTTCATTAAAATATCTTGCATATTAGAAAGCCTGGAAATAACTTCATCAGCACCCTCCACAGGTGAAATCATAGCTATATCTCGCACCCAAGCATCCAATACAGCATTCACTGTAATCAAGTCCAATTGGAGACCATCAGAAATTTCAGCCATTTTTTCAAGCATAGTCTGGGCTCGTGCTGCATAGCCATTCTTGGCAGATTTGCCACTGAGACCTGCTAGTACTCGAGCTACAGAACCAAAACAAGCCATTCTTGTGTATTGATTTTGTAACGGGTGTTCTTGCAATTGATCTAATATTGCTTCTGCCTGTTCCGCAGCATTTTCACTTTCATGAATTTTTCCATGTGTCAACGCAATAGCTGCTGCATGAGCCCATGCATTTATCACCAATAAGAAAGTATTCTCATTCGGTCGTGGAGGCAAAAAATATCTATCATTTCTATCCTTAGAAATTTTTAGCATTAATTCAAGTGCTCGATTTGCAGCGTACTTCGAAAAAATTGTGTCATTTGATTGTTTTCCAGCCATACTCCATGAATTGATAACGGAGTTATAAATGGCTATGTCTGGATCTAAATGAGGATAATATTTTTCTAGTGCTTCCAGAATTTCTTCCGCTAGCTCTGCCGACTTTTTGAATCCATGATGTTCCAATGCTTCGAATGTCGAGTGTAATGTTAGAATTATAGCGAAAAAGTCATAGTTGAGATGAAGCTGCTATTTTATTCACAAACAATGTAATAATTTGAATTAATAGTCTCACCATTTATTGTTATCTTAAAAGTCTTGAGATCTGGGGTAACGTTTGGCTCAATATGAGGTAGAGGTCCGATGATATCACTCACCGGATTGTTTGTTCCAGTGTTCTCATTTATATGAATTGCTGTCATTAGTGACAATCGATTTGCCATCCCCGTCGAGATTTCAAAGTCTTTATTAGATTGTCGTGGTTTAGCTTTAATGGGAAGCCTCCTATCTTTGCATGCCGAATCGAAACGATGGAGCCGACCCGCCAGACCAACGGCGAATGAAGGAGCTCCTAAATGATCTTGGCTCAGATGTCCGAGTGAAGAGTCAGTATTTCTTTCTGATAGTTCATTTACTTGTGTACTCCTCGGCTTTATTCGTCTCTGACATTCTAAATAGTTAACATCTAAATCTCCTTCCATAGATTTATTCTCTCCAAGAAAGGAATGGAGCAGATCTTCATCGTATCTCAGATAATTTTCACCCTCGGACTCACTTTCTTTAAATTTTGTATTGTTCATAATCAAGGAACGTAATATCAGTACAGCTCGCTGGAGTGCTCGATCGCTGCCTGCATCGATCCATGCTTTAATAATAGCTGAAAAATATTCCATTTTGAGGTAAAATGAAAAGACAAAAATTTGCCACTTACAAGGATATTCTCACGCATGAACGCATGCAAGATACTTAAGCTGTATATCATGAAGACACTTACAATTATAGCTCCAAATATTTGGACGCACAGGGATCGTTACAGTACGACACATTTCATCCAAGATTTGTTCTCCCAAAATTGACTCTTCTTCACTAGTAGATAATGCATCTACTCTCGATGTGTCTTTCACATTTTGCGATGGTCTACGATGAACGCTAGGATGTTGTCGCTGAGACTGAGATGACTTGTTGCTCTCGGAACATTTTTGTTTATTTTTATCTGACGCCAACAGTGCAGATCGATTGGCATGGGCCTCAATGAGTGCATTGTAGCTGGCTTCGTTAGGAAAAAGTGATAGTGCAGGTGAATCAATATCTCTATGAGGAAGGTTATTCGTTCCTTCATTTTGAGAGTTAGTGCCTGAATGATCTAGTTCATATTGGACACGCTCCATCATTCGCTGTAGAACCAGACGCATTTCATGCAATGACGGGTTATTCCGTCTTGCCATCGTTGATAACGCGATATTGTAGCATATTCGATCTGGAGGAGGCCTTTTCCATGCTATTGATTCATTCAAGACGTCCACATCATGCGTCTTGACCCTACCAGCCTCAAACTCATGAGATGTCTCATGAGATGTAGTGATCGTTTCATACAATCCTTCTTCCATAGATTCAATCAAATTCATTATAACTTTTATTGCTGATGATTCAAGTTGAACAAGTTTTTGGAAACAATTTCTATCTACACGAAAGTTAGCATCTCGGTCATTTTTTCGTGATTGACGGAAGATACTCTGGCTGACACATTGGCTCCAGGTAGACATAACTTCTCCATACGTTCTAACATCGGGAAGTGCTGCCCCTGAGCTAATCGTATCATATTTACTTTTATTCACAAGTGAGTTGTAAGTATGGACAAATGAAATATCTGCATCACATTCATGCTCCATTATTCTAAGAAGGGAGGATACATGCTGTGCTGCGCTTTCCATTTTTTCTATTGCATGAACAGAGTTCATATTCAACGATGATGAGGAGGTTATGGAGAGTATAACATTTTTCCAAGAAGAGAAGACTAGATTAAACATTTCTTTAGTAGGATGGGGCGCATTTTTCCAAAATTCTGTTGGAGAAAACGATTTATGGTCGATATCACTCAATTCGGAAGAGTGACTTTCATTCCTTTTCAAACACCCATCATTTGTATCATGCGTTTCACTTGTCTCTTTTAACCACTGAGTCAAGTAAACACGATAACTATTCACTTCTCGTAAGCTCAACTCCAACAGACGATTACTTAACTCAGCCTTGACTATCTGCTCATCTATTCGATAGGAAGGAGAAGCTACAGATTGTGCAAGAAGTGGCCATAAGTCTTTATGCAAATCATTTTTATTGAGTCGACGATAATTTGTGATGTCTTCCAATTCATATACTCTCGATTGAAAGTTTGGAAGTAGGATGTTACTAGGAAGCGGATATTCATTGGACATAGTTGATGAACGTCGATGGTGACGACATTGTCTGTGAGGATACCTCAATATTTCCATGTTTTCACGCGATGATTGACTGAGAGAAAGTAGTGAAGGAGACGTTGCACCTGCGGTCTGTGAGACGCAACATGATTGAATTTCCAAAGTATTTATCACATCGTTACTTTTCATGTAGTGAACTTTCGGTAGTGCATAACGTATTAAGATTTTGATGGAATGATTTCCACGATGAAAATGGCGTAGGCCAAAACGAGCTGACAACATGAATGAGTGATCAGTCGCAATTGTACATGAAGAATGATGGGCACTCTGGACACTGGAGAGGATCACGTTGTAGAAGTAGAATGGAACATGAAACCATAGCCATAGCCAAAGCCATAGCGAGATGTTCCACACCGTTTGAATTGGTGTAACTGTATCGTTAGCATGGTATAGTAAGTACTATAGTAGTAGTACTCCTACTATACTACTTGTATTTAGGAGTGGGAAGGACAGACCATTTTGTGATGTTGCTTGCCAGTCACCAATAAAACACACGACTTATTTACTTTAGGAGCAATTTTTTCCTATCTCGTTCCTATGCAGGCGGGATACCGATCAATTGGCAAAGTGTAGCATGGTATGGTACGTACGAGTACGACATCGTAGAAAAATCCCTAAAAGCATCACAAATCATTATCATCATCATCGAGCAATGGTGAGACATCATTCAAAAAAGTCAAAGAGTGCCAAAAATGATGCTGAGAAGAAGCAAAAGCTAAAGTGTGAGTTAGAAAACCTGGATAGATTTGCCGGATCCAGTGATGAAGAATCCAATGGCACCAACGACTACGTTCCTGACATAAAAGTTGACAACAAAGGACAAGTTCATGCAAGTGATGATGATGAAAGAGTAAGTGCCCATTCAGAAAGCGGCACTAATGATGAATCATACGATGAGGAAGATGAGCATTCAAAAGAGAGATCGGTAGAGAGAGAAATAGAACAAAAGCCTGCGAAAAATAGGAAACAAAACACCGACAGAGATGAAAGTGAAGATGAAGAGAATATTAGTGACAACGATTATAGGGATGGCGAGCATGCAAATGAAATTCATAAAACATTTGCTGCTAATAATGAATCTTCAAAATCCGCTGGAATGGCGAATGCCATGGCACGAATTCTTGGAGTCACTTCTACTAATCAACAGTCCTCTAAAATGGTGACTGTTTCCAGCAACAATAATTCTGTAGTGCTATCAAAAACTACGACACCACTGCAACGCCTCCAGCAAAAGATCAAACATGAAGAACTGGTAAAGCGTCAGAAACGACGAGAACGACGCTCAGAAAATTTATCGGCCTTGAGATTGCCTTTAGCCCCGACTGCTGGCATGTCAGCGGAAAAATTGAACAAGCAGAGAGCGAGGAAAAAAGTATTTGAAGATGAACATTCCATGAGTGCCAATGCAACTGAAATTGCTAATGAAATTGAAGCAGAAAGATCCCATCGTAGAATAGCGACTAGGGGAGTCGTGGCATTATTCAATGCTATTTCAAAGCATAGACAAGCAGCAGCTGCTGAAGCAGCGGCTAGGGAAGAGAAAAAAAAGAGTGGTGGAGCAGTGAAGAGTAGTGTCAAGAGAAAAAATGTCCAGGATGGTGTCAATGTAACAACGAAACATGGATTTCTAGACATGATCAAGTCTGCTGCAAGCAAAAGTTCAAATGCTACAACTTCCGGCCATGACAACGTCGAAAGGAAGGGAAATGCTGATAGAAATGGTCTCAGCACCAATTCAAGTACCGCACCTGCCACACCTGTTGGGTGGAAGGCCCTCAAAGATGATTTCATGATGAATACAAAGCTGAAGGTAAGACTTTCAAATCTATTTCTTGATACCAATTTTTTGCTGTGGATGTGATGTATAAACATGTAATTTCTAAAAAAATTAATGTGCTTTGTCGTCAGGACTGGGATAAGGAGTTATCTGACGACGAAGATGAAATTGAAGATGAAACAAACACCAACAATTTATCCCAAGCTGAACGAAAACGCTTAAAGACATAATGCATGACAGGTTAATTATGTCGTTGTGCGTTTGTGCGTATCAATACGGATGATATTGTTTACGAGTGACACTTTTCATCAATGCTTACTCTTAGACTTATAAAATATAGACGTTTTTTTCAGAACCAACCGTAAATTGATTGCACATCTGCATCTAATATTGATAGTAGTTTATTTTAAACAGCTTAACTCAATCCATTTTCTTCGCCACTGCTTGTGCCGAGTTTACCAAACATCCGCTCACAAGGCCAACAGTGACAAAAACTCCTCCAACAATACTAACTAAAGAACTTAAAAATACTAATAAATTCTCTCTCGTCTCCACATGCCTTACCGCCAAGGGAGTGAAGTCATATGTCAGCATTAATCCAGGTAATAACGATGATCGTTGTAAAGCCAATGTCTCTGATTGAACAATATGTCTAGATACAGAAGCCTGGTATGTTTCTTTCGGAGAATAAAAAGGGCGTTTGTATGTTGTTGGGACTAGTTTTACTGCAACATTAGCGAGTGCCACACCCGAACCATTGTCCATAACATGATGTACACCTTGGAGAGGATTGCTACCTGGAGTAAATGGTTCACCGAATGTAACATCATGTAGATAATGGGTAACATTGGGTAATTTTCCATGAAAGAAGTCAGGATCATTCGAGAAGTCCACTCCGAAACTTAGTCTAGAAGTTATTCTGGTCCAAGAATCCTGACTGACGCTAACTGTGAGAGTGCTGCCCACTCTGGGTATGTATATCGTGCCCACTAGAGTGCATCCCTCTTTTCTGACAGAATTCACAGTAAAATCAGTGAAACCACCCACAGCTGCTTTTTTATATTCTGAGACTGTGGGCACACGTTTGGTGAAAGTGTACGGTGCCGAATGATAATGTGCGAATTTCCCAGAAGAAAATGAATTCTGGTCCTGAGAGTAGTCCATTGCTCCACAAGGCAAGTGAGGAAAAGTTACATGCAACCTCAGGCTGACGTAATGTCCATGCAAGCTGTTACGATGTGGTATTTTTTGCTGTTGACTGAATATAGCTGATTGAACCGATTCCGCCAAGTGCATTGAATGACGGGTTTCCACTTGGATGTAAAGGATGAGCTGGGAGAGGAATAAAAGTCCAGCGGCAGTTCCAGCCAAGAGAGTGATAAAGCCCCCCGTTGCAGAACGTTCGCGAATTCCATCTATTGGTTTGGCGAAGGCATCGTATGACCTCAAGCGTGCCATGATGATGAGGAGGAAGGATGGCTTGACAAAATATGAGGGTAATAATAATATTCTCTACGTCCAATCTTTTCACCAGGGCCTTGCCGATAATAAAATAATCCCTTTGGAAATCCGTTTTTTTTAATAAACCAGTAGGAAGGCAAACCGAATTCTGAGGTGCACGAGTTGTGATACTACTATACTAGGCCGATGCTTACA
>JALLAW010000669.1:0-11799 GCA_036939535.1 Cyclotella kingstonii | reverse complement strand
TACACATCCTGGAAAGTTTTAGATCTGCATCTTGTTCTAAGGTGGTGGAATGGCCTTTCTCATTCAAGATCTCTGCAGTTGAATCCAATAGAGTGTACTGTTCAGCATCACCAGCAAACATGTCCTCCTTTAAATAATGGAGAGTTTTGAAAATGACAGGATACTTGACATTGATGCCTAGAGAAAGTAGTATATTGTTCAAACCGTTGCTAGTCGCATTTCGCTACTCTCTTTGCATCTATTGCTCACATCCGCTTTTTTCCACAAGTGATGGGACTTTTGAGCTCGGGTGGTAGGTTGTGCCATCCAAGGAGGACATGTTTGTGGTATTGCTGTTGTTTGTGGTGCAAAGCATTTGTGAAAGTTGAATTTGACTTTGAATCAGAATTGTTGATCTGTGCAAATGATGTAAATGCGGGGACCATCGTTCTGAGTGTAATGAAAGTTCTGTTGAATATTGGAATGGTACGAAACTAAAGTACTTTGAATATTGTCAGTGCAATTATAGGCAGCTTGCAAAAGGCAATCGACAGGGACCTCTTCATACTGGTTGTCAATCTTTGTGGCAATGTTCTCTTCCTCATTGCCAGAATCTGCTTCACTCTCACTATCCTCATCCTCTGGATCGATTTCAAGTTCACTTTCCAAACCATCAGACTCTTTGTCAGAGTACACATCAGAGTCGGAGACGTCAGAGGAAGTGGTACTGGTTGGCCCAAATGTTGAATTCTGAGCCATGACTGAGCAAAATTAGGAGATGTGCATCCAGTGTCTACTGCGGATGGGAGCAAAGAAATATTAAAAATATTGTTTGGGCATCATTTCGTAATTTTGAAAATACCCAGTCATCATTTTGTAATTCATTTTTTTGCTGGGAGTTTTTTTGTAATATTAAAATTATGTTGGGAGTCAAAGACATATTATTGTTTCGGCATCATTTCATAATTTTCAACGTGCCCAGGCATCATTTTGTAATTTAATTTTTCGCTGGGAGTTTTTTTGTAATTATTCCTAAAATAAAAGCATGACTCGGAGGAGTACCAAGTCTAGCGCAAATACAGGTTGAGTGAAAGAGGGAGAGCGGAGAGAGGAGGAAATGACAGATGGCGGCGAATCGAGGCGTCATGAGGATGACTGTGGTCGACGTCACAACACGTCACATCAAAATGATCGAGTGACGTCAGGTAGGATGCCCTTGTTGTCCACATATAGGTCTCTTTCAATCCAAAGCTTGAGAGAATCCTGATACCTCCACCATGCGACCGTTTTCTACTGTTGTCTCAGCCACTGCCACTCTTCTATCTCACAGCATTATGTTCCGCCAAATTTCTGCTCGGACATCTCCTCTCTTTGCATTTCCTGCAAATACCAAAGTCCTCCCTCGACGAGCCTTCTCGTCCTTGACAATGGCGGCTGACACAATCAACCAAAGCAAGATGATCGACACCCCTACTTCTCGCCAGCCTATTCCAATGATTATTCTCGCTGGATTTCTTGGAGCAGGAAAAACGAGCACTCTCAAACACTTGCTGGAGAACAACCAAAATGTCAAGATTGGGACAATTGTAAATGATGTGGCAGAGGTCAATATTGATGCCAAATTGATTCGAAGTGTGGCAGATCAAAATGCGGATTCGAAATATGGCAAAGAGTCTCAAAAAGGAGTGGTGGAGCTTCAAAATGGATGTGCTTGCTGCTCTCTCGCGGATGAACTTTTATCGTCGGTCCTACAGTTGGTAAGTTCCACTACTGATGCCACTGATGTCAAGACAAGTCGAGAATTGGATGCCATTGTTGTGGAACTGAGTGGGGTCGCTGATCCAAAAGCGGTGAGAGATAATTGGGAGCAGGCCAAGTTGGTGAGTAAGAGATGATTTTATGGAATGTCCAGATTTTTTTGTTCTAATTTACCCCGTTTTTATTTTACCAGTCAGGACATCCTGCAACTAAACTTGCCGACCTCCAACGAACAGTAACTCTCATTGATGCCGCTACCTTTGGCACTGACTGGATGACATGGGATACTGCTGGGGATCGCCCTTCTTGGGTTGAAGAGGGTGATCATTGTGCTGCAATACGCCAAGTGCCCGAACTACTTGCTGGTAAGCTCAGACGTTGCATGACATTATTTTTTCAGTCTTTGAAAAAGAAAGTGTCTCATTATAGATTCACCGTCTTTCTTGCATTACTGATGCATTTTCATCATACCTCATCTGATACTGGGAAAAAAGAACAAGTTGAAGCGGCAGACTTGCTTTTGTTAAACAAGATTGATTTGGCGGGGGAAGATCAGGTAAAGGTTGCAAGTGGTTTAGTAAAGGGTTTGAATGAGGATGCGACTGTGGTAGAAGTTGAGTTTGGAAAGGTCACGGCAAGAGAGTTTTTGGGAAAATTGTCCATTCTAGAGGGGGGTGAAGGCATTGTATCACATCCACACGATCATGCCCATGAGCACCATACGCACGATCATACTGCAGAGATGTCTTGCACTGACCCGAACTGCACAGATATGAGTCATTCTCACTCCGAGGAGATTCCTCATTCCCACGACCACACCTCAGATAGTACTGCTTGTTCGGATCCAAGTTGTACTGATCACTCGCATTCGCACTCTCACGAGCATTCATCGGAAGGCTCTATCTCAAATCCGGAAAATAAATCAGGCTCTACTTCAACAGATCAATTGGGCATCAGCAGTTTCGTTTACAAGGCATCAATGCCTTTCAATACTCAACGTCTTCTCGCCTTACTGACCCGATGGCCTGTACCCATCAAAGACTCATTAGATATTGGTTCTCTTGTCGTATCGGATGTGGCTCAAGATACTGAGAGCAGCGATTCAAAAAACCCAGCATTTGGCGGAGTCTTACGTTCTAAAGGATTCTGCTGGATGGCACCCACGAAATGGACTGGTTCCGCTGGCAACGACGTTTGGCGTCATGACACTGCTATGTACTGGTCCCATGCAGGAAAACACTTTGCAATCAAAACTGCTGGAAAATGGTGGGGTGTTTTAACGAAAGAGGAAATGAATCAGTATTTTGCCAGCAATGTAGACGAATATAATAGAATCATGCAAGAAGATTGGGTTTCAGAAGAGTGGGGCGATCGCCGCCAGGAATTGGTTTTTATTGGTGCCAATTTAGATGAATCTGAAATTCGCTTAGCTTTGGATGAATGCTTATGTACCGCTGACGAGATGGATTTGTACAGAAGCAGTTTGAGGAACTATTTAGATACGAGGATGTCTAATGAGTTTTCCCTGTTTAATGTAGGACAGGGGGATCATATGGACCAATGATTCTCCTGACGTAGTCTTTTGAGATAATGTTGTTGAGTTACGAAACTTTACAGCAGTACTGTAAGAGTAATTGATTGCACCTTAGCGAATAACATAGCATATTATAGGGTTACGCGTATGTCTCTTCTACTGATATCACGCAAAAATACTTATACATCACAGTTGATACGTATTGTTGGAACAAATATTTTCACTACTTCGCAATAATGCTCTGAGAAGAATTAAGATATTGGATCCATTCAAGGAATTACTTGTCAATTGTGCTCATGTAAACAGCAAGATCCACAAGGCGATTAGAGTATCCCCATTCGTTATCATACCAGGAGATAACCTTGTGAAAAGTGTCATTAAGTGAGATGCATGCATCTGCATCAACAATAGAGCTCCTGTTATCATGAATGAAGTCAGAAGACACAACAGAGTGATCGGTGTATCCCAACACTCCCTTCAATTCACCTTCAGATGCCGCCTTAAGAGTGGCGAGGAGTTCTTCTTTGGTACATCCTTTCATTAGTTTTACAGTAAGGTCAACCATGGAGACATCAGGAGTTGGGCAACGTACGGCCATACCAGTGAGTTTCCCGTTGAGTTCGGGAATAACCTTTCCAACAGCCTTTGCTGCTCCGGTAGAAGAGGGGATGAGGTTTGCAATCGCAGCACTACGCACACGTGACATGATGTTAGAGGAAAAATGAATATGACGTAATAAAAACACTTAAAAAACCTGCTGTACGCACCGTCCTCCACGCCAGTCTTTACCTCCACGGGATGGTCCATCAACAACAAGTTGGGTTGCAGTGGATGCATGGACAGTGGTCATGAGACCTTCTTGAATTCCGTATGTTTCATGGATAACCTTGGCCAATGGGGCAAGACAGTTTGTAGTACAAGAGGCGTTGGAAACAACATCAGGAACTCCATCGTACTTGGTGTGGTTGACACCGACTACGAACATGGGAGCATCTGCGGAAGGAGCAGAGATGATAACTTTTTTCGCTCCTCCGCCAAGATGTGCCTTTGATGGTCATGGGTAAATGATACAAAACTGTTACTGAAGAAGAAGATGAATGGAAAAAGGATTACTACATTTATTCTCACCTTGGCCTTGTCAGTGGTTGTGAATACACCAGTGGATTCACACACATAAGTGGCACCAACCGATCCCCATGGAATCAATGTAGGATCCTTTTCTGAGAAAAACTTAATTGACACCTTGGTCTTTCCATCGTCAATAATCAGACTGTTGGATGCTTTGTCGGCAGTAACAGTTCCAGGATATTTGCCGTGAACGGAATCATATTGGAACATGTAACAAGCGTAATCAAGATCGAGGAATGGGTCGTTCACTGCGACGGGAACTACATCACCGGTGTGCTCCATGGCGGCACGGCAAACAAGACGACCGATGCGTCCAAATCCATTGATTCCGATTTTAACAGTCATGATTACAGAATTCTCTTAATAGTATCTTCAAAAGTAATGATTGAAGAGAAGCGTTTACCTTATGATTTTTATAAGTATAGATTGAAAGATATTTCTGATGAACTCTTTCTCTCACTCACTCTCTCTTCTACCTAGCTCGAGATCAGTGCAAAGAATCTTTCATAGGCAACAAGATCTTTCACAAGATTCTTTCTACAAAGGAGTCAGTATGTAGATATATTGAGTTCCCTTGTTCATGGATAGCTACTACGATGTTGTTTACTTGTAACTGAAACGTAAAAATCCAACGTGATAAAAGTTTCCATCTGTTTCAGATGAATCTTATAGGCAGACACATCTGCATTCCATGAGCTTTTGTGTAAACAATCTAGGAAGTTGTTAAGTAGAGGGCAGACTGTGGTCAGCAGATCTGATCAAGGTGTTTATTTTATTGGGTCTATCTATGATACTAAAAATGATAGCCAAGACTGGGGGTTGACACCCATAGTTCAGCATGCAATACTTACATATTCCTATGTTGAACATGGTCAGTCATATCATTTGTACATGTATCAATGTACAAGTCTCTGGCCATCTGCAATTTGGCCATGTGGACCAGGGAGAGTACCATATGATACTTACCTTGGTCACACTTTTGGTACTTATTCCACAGTACCCACAAGAATGGTCTAGTCATCATCAGAGCACTCTAGTTGGAAATGTGACAAAAGTCAAAAACAAGTCAGACAAAGTGTCCCCAGTGCCCTCAGGAGTGGACAGACATATATCAGGCCAATCTTGCGAGAAGTGGGCAATGTGGTCACTTTTTATCATAGGTATTGTACAAGATACCCTCAACTAACCTTTGTCTTTTGTTCAACATGTCACCTTAGTCAAGAGGTCACAAGGTTACTGCAGTTAGAATGTGTGCAGTCAGACTTAACACACAGCATGGTAGCAAATGGAGTTACTCTTCTTCTTCTTTAAGTTCAATTTGGGCCTCTGAGTGTCATATATTACAGACATATTGTACAAATCAATGAACAAGGGTCCACTTATTGGTACACCCATCATCCTGAGCTTGTAATCCAGTCCTTGATGTAATGCCATCCCATTCTTTAGAGCAGCAAATTCTGCACAAAGACAGAAAATTTGATTGTGGCCTGTTACTTGAAGATCCAGGAGATACAAGTCATGTCCATATACATTAGAAACACTGTCTTTGATCTCCTGGAGGTCTTATCTCCAGCATGGTTGCAGTCAACAAACATGCGCAGGTCAATATCCTTACCAAGGGGCTCTGGTGAATTGGGAGGTATGGTTTTTTTCAAGTTGCTATAAAACTCATACCAATCACAGACATTGAAGTCAGATCTGACTATGGAAGAATAGGTTTGGTCAACCGCCAGGCACAGATAGAAAGATAGCAAAGAGCTCTCTGTTGCTATGTTGATTTGACTGAGTTTGATAGCCCAGTGCATCACACCAATTATTGACTGTTAATATGATGCTGCTTCAGGGATGAAAAGGGGGTCATATTCGAATCTAGATAGTAGTCTGTCCGAAACAGATTATCTGCATGCTTTGGTAAGGAGTATCTTCCTTCAAAGGGGCTACTCAAGTGAGTCTCGCAGCTTCTTGCATAGTTCGATGAATTCAGTAACCAAACATAAGCATTGTTTCCAAGCTTCATGCAGCTTTTCTGCAAGGTATATGTCAGGGTTGCCAACTGATTCAAGTTTCGTGGAAAAGTATTTTCCTACTCTCTGTAAAATAGTCAAGGCTTCAGGATTTATGACTAGTATATCATCCACATAAATTAATACATAGGAGTAATAACTAGACTTTGTCATGGCATTGTAGGTCCTTTTTAGCCATAGGCTGCAGCGAGACAAGGGTTATACTCCAGCTGTCTCACGCAGTCAGCCAAGTTTGCCCTAAAGGGAGGTCTTGCGCTTTTCAGGCCATACAAGGCATGCCCAATCAGTGCTTTCCTGCCAGATTCAGCCTCGAATTCGGGTCGTAAGATACACCTCACCTTCTCCTTAGTAGGAGCAGTAATGTAGGCGTTCAGGATATCGCCTTTCTTAACCTCAAGGCCATTTAGCGTGTGAGGATCAAAGCAATGCGTATAGTCTCTCGTGAAGCGATGCTATGTAGGTCACTGCTGCTGGTTTATCGGTCATGTGTCCTTCAGCAACCATTCGTGTCTTGCGGCGAAAATCTTCCATTTTAACTTCAATGATCATGAGACATTTGATGAAAGTATGGTCTTATGAAATGAACTCTCCGTTCTTTAGGTTCTTGTATGAACGCTACGCGCACAATTCTTTATTTCTTTGGCATTCGCATCTACCCAGAGTGTATTACCATTCGTTTTGTCGAGCTCTTACGCATGTACCACTGAAGAGGGTATTTCAATACTGAATTTCTGGGACTTTTTCATGTTTTTGCCTGTGTTTGTCGTAAAAGGGAAATAGTCCACTGTCTCTTCCTTAGATTTTACGGGACCCAACAGTTAATCGCAGGTTCGTGGTCGATCTTTTGCACAACGATACACTCCGCAACCTGAACAGGTTGGAATTCTTTGAGTTCTGATAGCCATTGCCAGGATGTCAAACCGTCTTTCACTGGCAGCAAATCTGCCAACTAATAGTCAAGCGACGGAGGGAGGGCTTCCTATTTGTGACAATCATCTGGTCTGAAAGTTTAATGCTTTCTCACTCTTTCAATAGTATACACACCCATTTAGTAGTACATATTCGTTTCCATCAGGGTCGCACTATGCAAATATGCACTGGGCAATCAAGTTAGTCCTCAGTTCAGTCACCTCATAAGCGCCAAAGTCGACAAGATAAGTTTGTTTGTTAGAATGGGTTAGTATTTGCGTGGCCTATATGGTTATCATTGGCGTTGCGCTTACATCCCAAAACACCTCCCCTTGCTAGGCTGTTACCACGTGGCATCATCACCTCAGCAGTCAAGCAGTTGTCCCCTGCCGCTGGGATAGGTTTCAGGTCATCATTGAGTGACAGTTTGATGTCTTGGTCATAAAGAGGTAAGTCCGTTGTCAGATCCTCTGCACCAAAGTCTTTCTTAATGCATGCTGGACCCAGTCACCTGTCAAGCTCCTGGATGAATTGCAGTTTCAGTGCTGCATATTCAGGATTCTGATCTTCATTAGGTGTCAAGTGACGGAGCATTGATCGACACACAAAGTGACCATTGTCTTTTAAGAGAGTTTATAATCGTTCCCTCCATCCCTCTTGATAACCTCTACCATCACCAACTGTAGACTGATACCTAACTCAACACACTACAATGTTTCAGTACATTGTTTGTAGAGATTCTAAACTTGGCTGTAGCTTGTGGGTAATTCAAAATGAGGTCTGAAAATGTAAGGTATCTTGCTTAATAACTTTTTTCTAGCAGGAACTACAGCCTCAGACTACTATCATTGAATAGCCTGTTGTAAAAGTAAGTACTTGCATGTGTAGTTCATTATTCTACAGCCAATATTGATGAAGTTATGACCATTGGAAGAAAAGGGTCAATATAAAAAAGATGAAATAATATGTCTTTTTGACTGCCACCTCAACAGCAGCTATGCATTGGGGTGGAAAAGAACGGAGATGTTTTCAATTTTGGGTACATTCCCTGTCCCTCTCAGTAATGAATGGGTAGTCGACCATTTACAACTAGGTAGTGTGTTGCAAACGGTCGATCACTATTTGCAAATGGCTTTATAAGAAACATAAAATGATAAGAGAACTCTGGAAAAGACCTTTCTCACTCCCGGGTGAGAGAGACAGAGTCGGAGAATGAGAGTATGGGAGAAACACAAAGTGTACATACTCACATCAACCTCATCTTCCTCGCATATGCACAAACCCGATGGATTCCAACGACAGTCACATCATCCTCTTCTTACTGCACTGCAATTCTAACGCAATAGTCCTCAAAGGAAAAATATAAAAAGAAAGGCGAAAATGAGTAGTGCCTCCATGCTTCTGAAAGTGGTCAAGAGCCACACAGCCGCCGAAGTCATGAACTTTATCGCGGAGAAACAAGTGAAGGACAAGTCCAAAAGAAACCCTCCTGTCACACAAGGAGAGGAAGATCACCGCGACACTCCCACAGTCGTCGTCATCGATTCTACGTTGACTCCACTCGAAGCTGCCAAAGTCCTTTGGAATAACAACATCATGGGTGCTCCCGTCTACGATGCTAAAACAAAATCGTACGTGGGAATGTTCGACGTTCGTGACATTCTCTCTTGTGTTATCGCTGCGCATCGTGAATTCTTAGCCTTGCAAGATCGTCATTACAAGCCGGGAGATGATACTAGACTCCCTCATGAAGTGGAGGCTCACAAGAAATTGCAGGGAGAGCTCATGGCCAAGGCTTTGCAGAATTTAAAGATAAATTCGAGTCGCTCTGCTCCTGGTGCTATTACCGTCTCGTATCTTGCAGCAAGAAATCCAATGTCAACATATTCGAAAAGGGACACCTTGTTGGAGATTTGTAAAGAACTGGAACGTCGTGGGAAACATCGAGTTGGAATTAAGGATGATTCTGGGACAGATTGCGTAGGCATAATTTCACAGTCAGGAATGGTTGCCTTTCTTGCTAGCCAGTTCTCATCGAATTCGTTGAATGAAAAAATGATTGATGCAGGGTTGCAGTACAAGAAAGATGTCGTCAAAATTTCTGATGAGGCCACTGCGGCTGATGCGTTTGAACTATTGGATTCCAAACGGCTGAGTGGCATAGCGGTGGTTGATGAGGATGGAAAGTTAATTGCCAACACTTCAGCACGCGATATTAAAAATGCCATTATGGATGGAGGCCAGACAGAAATGAGTATGGATATCATATCATACCTTGCTCTTGTTCGACAGAGTGAAATTACCAAAAATGTTAGGCATCCCTCTTGTCATGTTCATGAAGATGCAACGGTTGGTCATGTGGTGAATTTGCTGGCAAAGACTGGATATCATAGGGTGTTTGTGGTTGATAAGGATATGAAGCCAGTAGGAGTCGTTAGTTTTGCAGATATTATCAGATTTATGCTGGAGAAAGGGACTGACTGAGGCATATAGGTAATTATTTTCTCTAAGTACTGTACTATACTATTTTTTTCTTTGTATCATGAATGTTTGTCATTATAGAATCGATTCGTCAATATTCACTTATAGGACTCCTATTTCAGAATTTACCTTTGATGCAAACATTAATTTCGTACTTGAAACTTAGATAAATTCGTTCCCTTTATTGGGTCGTGTGATGCTCTTTCAGGAACAATCACATCAGCACTTTTTGTGTATTATATTCAGCGTTTTAGTATTGCTTAGTTAGCTCTCACTGAATCAGCTAAGTGAAGATGACTTCATCTAAATAAAAGTTTGTAACGAAGTAAATTATTGCCCTTCTTACGGAGAAATGACAAGAACTCATTGGTATAGAATATAGCTGAAACTCTGCAGGGTAAATGTCACAGGGAAATGGTCAAACAACTCGATACTTCTGACATTCGATATTTCTCATACTGACAATTCAAGCCGCCGTAATCAAACATTATAACATTTTCATTGTAGGTTCCAATGTTTTTGAAAATAATATCAATACTTTTAAAACCTTTAGTATACCATCTGTAGAACACTAATTGTCTCAAATATCTGAGAGTTTCTTGTCATTCCATTTCAAAGGTCTTTGTTGTGATAGAATACAAGTAACGAATGGCAGTAGTCAATTGTTATCAAATTGAGACCTAAGGCTCAATGGAACAAAGTCGGGACAGTGGTCGTTTGCTTTTACAAAGTCTCTTAACGCTTCTATCTTGGCACTTTTGGATACTTCGTCTCGATCGATTCTCCTTCCCAACGACCAATCTTCATCGCAAATTCTTTGGTATTTTTGTTCGTAGGTAGTGTGCTTGAAGTAGAAATCCATTTCTACCATTGTGGTTACAATAGAATTCAGATTGCCACGACCGAGCTGCACAAAATTTTTACATAGACGCGAGTCTTCCCTTATCTTTAGCCCGTGTTCAGCCAGTTGTGAGGATAGCTCGTCGCGTCTTTGCTGTTTCCCCGCTTCTAGCGTTCTTTTGCGCTTCCACGATGCGACATTCATTTTACGTTTGTGCTCGTTCAACATTACCTTGGTGCCATGTTTTAATTGTGCAGCCACCACCAAGTCTTTCAGCTGGAACAATTTCATTTGAGGACCTCTTCGATAATGAGGGTTACGTCTTGACTCGCACGCAACGTGTTCTAGATCTTTTTCTGTTAAACAGTAGAGTTTCTTGGCATCCGTTTTTGTTATTGTGGTCTCCTCCTCATGTCGCAGATCATCGAGGTTAGTTTTGAAATCATCAAAAGAGTTAGAGTAAGGCCACAGAGAAGCCATGAGCTGTTCCCAAGTGAGAGTCTCTGCGAAAAACTTGCACAGTAGCCGTACGCCTGCGAGCGTTTGCAGGTAGTTTCTTGATGACCAGTAGTCATTTCGGGTAAAAGCCATCGAAACACACAGTAGCAAACACTCGCGGGGGATCGCTTGCAGGCTCATAGCTGCGTTGTCGACGTCACGGGGGTTATTAAAAGCGCAGGCTGCTCATGATCTGGCATCACACTATGTATATTGATGTTGGTTTCGATTTTTTTTAAAATTGAAGCTAACATTGTCCAAAACAGAAAATTGTCGTCACTTTTGACTTTCTTTTTCCAGGATACATCACTGATTTTGAAATTGTATTAAGCGCAATGCGATGTGCAAGAAAGTGATACCATTATTCTTTGTCTTGTGTGTTCGTTT
Organism: Cyclotella kingstonii; assembly: GCA_036939535.1. Classification (NCBI taxonomy): domain Eukaryota; phylum Bacillariophyta; class Thalassiosirophyceae; order Thalassiosirales; family Thalassiosiraceae; genus Cyclotella; species Cyclotella kingstonii. The sequence continues at coordinate 260 of JALLAW010000669.1, read as the reverse complement.
CATTTTATTCCGTTTTGGTGCGCATAGTACTTCTACTCCGTCTTCATTTAATAGTTTTCGTCTGGGCCGTCAATATGACGCGCGTTTTAAGTGCAGGTCGTATGCGACCTCTCAATGGCAACAACGGAAATTACAATACACACTCACTCACCTATTTTAAGGCGGGATATTGTCGGCGACAGTTCGCCGAAAAAAAAATATACTTGGGTCGTTCTAGACAGAGGTATTTTTGGTCGGATCCGACCGAAAAGTAGGATAAA
>JALLAW010000668.1:0-11793 GCA_036939535.1 Cyclotella kingstonii | reverse complement strand
ATTTCGGGAGCGCTCCATTATGAAGCTAAATTTACGTACATTTTATGCAGCCCAGCAGAAAACGGCGAAAATGTACGTAAAGCTATGTACGCCACTTCTATGCCAACGAGTAAATAAGTCGAAATTTGTACGAAGACTTCCGTATTTTTACGTATGTTTTCGCAGTTTTACGTTGAATTTTGCGCATTTTTTATGTCCATCATAGATTAAAGTGTAAAAATGTGCGAAATATGTCGCAATATTGTAGTTACTTTACGTCTGTCTGCCATGTAATACAGACTAAACTATCTTTGATTGATGGGGAAACGCGTTAATTTGTGTCTTTCAAAGCAGAGTTTGTGAAAGTGAAATGACAAATTATTCTTCACAATGTCAAATGAATCATGGGGAGCATAACATATTCACAATTCATTCAATATTATAAATGTTATCTAATTACATTAATTACAAAAAAATCAAATCAGATCAAACAATTGTTTACATCAAAGTTTTCTTAAGTAATGCATTGATGTCCATTTGATATTATTGGCGAATGATCTCGTTATTTCCTCCTTCAATTCGTTTCAAATGCGAGAGATGTTTTCTCGAATTTTTATTTTCACTCAGGGAATGAATGGTCTCGCTTCTTACATTTTTCTTCCTTTTGTTGACGCTCTTTAGATTTCTCAAGTAATAAGATTCTTCTTTGGGTAAATATTGCTTGACGAATGAATACACTCATGCCACGAATAGTATCAGCAGTTGCCTCAGAATTCTTCTTCCATCGTTCCGAAGTATTTTTTTCAACTTCTTGGCTAGGCTAAAAGTTCAGACGTTTGACTTAAATGTTACTTTCAATGAAAGGGGCCAAATCAGCCTCAATGGTTCCTGTTAATTCTGAACGAGGATCAAGGTGCTTTTGATGGTAATGCACATCTTTCTTGTCATTGCAACATGAGTAGAAGTCGGATGAATGAGTGCCTGACAGGATGACTTGATCAAGTGCAGCCTTGTACTTGGCGTCATATTAAATGAAAAGTTTCCAGGAGTAGTTGATGATCACTATTATGTCTAGCTCCAGCGAAGCAAAAAAGATATCTTCTTGAAAAAGAAGGGTGTCATGGCTACCATTCGGTTCTTGAAATACCTGACACACTTTCACTTAGAAACCATGACATCTTTGGACACGTTCATGACTCTTTTGACCTTTAAGAGGCTGCAGATCGTGAGTTGAACTTTTGACAGCTTATTTGATGCCCGAAAGCCCTTAATGAAGAGCTGATCATCTATGATCTCAACTTTGGACCATTAAACATCACTGTGTGGAGATTACTCTGTCTCTACTTCAGTTTCAAAGGAGGATAAAGCTGTGTCTGGTTGATCGATGGGAAATGGAATGAGGTCTTTTGTCATGGTTTTTTGTAAAATATGAGATAACTATTTTGTGATTTTTTTAAGTTAGGTATCAGATAAAACTAGTTAACATTACCAGAACAAGTGACAACAGTTTACGCATTTTTTTACGAAAGTGTCTAGAACGGCCCTTAGGTAGGCTCCTACCAAAAAACCTTTGATAAGAATGGGCCTGAGGCGCGTTCTAAGTGCACCACTTACAGGTCGGATCCGACCAAAAAGATAGCAAAAGTCGGATCTCAACATCGAAGTCAGATTCTGATTCTACCCCAACTAGTCGGATCTAACTTTTTGAAGATCTGCGTAGCACTCTAGTCGGATAGATACAATGTGTAAAATCTGACGAAAGTGCACGAAGGTTACGAAAAATTGACGTAACCTTTCGTCAAAAATTTTTCAGACGTTAATTGAAATCAACATACAATTTCGCTATGTATAACAAATTATAATCACATTATAGTTCAAACTTTATCATAGAGCACCATGTTGGAAGAGCAAACTCTACCTCCCACCACTACACTAGAGCTAGTCCTTCTTCTTTTGAAGCAGAGGCTAATGAAAATCCAATTCGCAATGCCAGTTGGTCTGACATCGAAATCTTTGATGAGATACTTGGGTCTCTACCCTGTTGTCCAAGGATCTACGCAAGGTCTGAAGCAACCTCAAGGTCAAGGGTGTGGAGATACATCCAAGGACACCATCATTCCTAAATTAATCAACTATCTAAATAATCGCATGAGTTATGACATCCTCTCTCAAGAGATATCTTCAACTATGAAGAAGCCTCAGTGTATCTTCCGACTTTTGAACATAGTGTTCTCTGATGAGTTCTCTATCAAGATCTCTAAACTTGGTGACATACCCTCTCGTCATCAACTGGATTCAGGCAAAGTTGGCAATGAGCAATCCTTTTGGAAGGTAGTATGTGCTGCATTATATGCACAGACTAAATCTCGAGACATCCTCTTATTCCATGATGACGATACATTATCTCACTGGATGTCAATTTGAAGGTAATAGTACCTCATCTCTGGAGGACACTCCGTCCAACGTGGAAAGCATTGAACGCTGAGTACATAGCTGCTGCTGTGAATCGCTTCACAATCTCTGGAGTCAATCATCTAATTTCTGCTGTTTTTGTAACGGAAAACTGTATGCATATCATCTATGAAAGCATTTGGAGATACATCAAGTATTGACTGGAATGATTAAAGCTGATTCACCTGAAGAGGCTTTCATGAAAGCGACAAAACTTTCAAGAGAAAGTCCTTTACTCCAGGTTCTACTACTTCTTCGAATTCAAGGAGAAGATAAAAGCACCAACCAGATTTATCTGTAGCAGTAGTTGACGTAATTCAATAGTCTGGTTCCTTCTCGTCTGATGGTATTCTGCTCGAAAGGAAGATGGAACTACTAGAGCTAGCAGCGGAGCGCCAAAAGAAGGCCGATGAACGCAAGGAAAAAGAATTTTTTTCAGAGTGAGAGAGAGTTCCAGAGATCAGAACAAAACATCGTTAAGAGTTAAAGGAGGAGATCGATGAAGCAGTAAGAGACGCAATACAGGATGATATTACTGCCTTGATTCGGAAAAGGAATGCCCAATTGAAGAAACTTGACTTGGTTTGATGAAGATATAGCTTTTTTTGCAGAGACCTACAATGGTGACGAAAGTAACAGGTAAATTTGCCGAGCATTAAGTGAATTAATGAAAGTATACGCAATCTTTCATCAAGTTTTTAAAACTTGTCGAAAGTGAGCAAATATCTGACGAAAGTTTACATTGACGAAAATATTACCGAGTTTACGTTGATTTGGCGAATAATAGTGCACGCTTTTGTCAATACATAGGCGTCATTTTGACGAAAGCGTTCGATATTTTAACGTATGTACGGTGTATTTACGTTGAAATCTCATAATTGAATTACCAATTGCCAAAAATGAACATTATTTTGACGAAAGTTAGAATACGGTATATTACTCTTGTTTTTTTATTTGCGAATTTGAAATATTTTTGTTATTTACAGTTTATGTAGTTTGTTTGATTCCTACAAGGAGCCTGAAATTCAGAAACTCGTTTCTTTTTCTCACGCCAAATACCTCTAGGTTCGACCGTCTAGTAAATAGTGTACTTTCTACATAGTAGTACCTACTTTCGTACGACCGACCTACTGAGGAGTTCATACAAGTGGAGACATAATATGGAATTCCGGCAGATGCTGAAATGTCGAACTTTTTGAGTCAAGGTACGTAAGAAAAATTGGATTTATTTTTGGAGGTGGCATTCTCTATGACGTCAAAAAAGGTTCACTTGTCATTGATGTCTTTTCAGTGATTCGTAAGAAAAAGGTAGAACAGCCACTTTCGTCATTTAAACTGGCTCCTTTTTGAAAATTCGTGACTCAACGGTGGTGGGTGAGTTCAAATTTTTTGCCCACAACATACTTTTTCATTTGTTAAAACCTTCATCAATATAGATGATATTGAACCTCTTCCAACTTGCAGTAGATTTGTCTACTCAAGCAATTTCATGTAATATATAAAATGATATGCTCATTAAAATGGTTAATAAGCTATCTAGGATCGTTAAAACATCCACAAATAAAGAGTAAAACTTGTGTAACCGTTGATTTCTTCAAAATTACCAATAATTTATGAAACAGATACGTATATTTCACGCAAGATTACGTTAAAGTAACGTACTTTTTGGTAGGTTTCGTCCATTATGTTCTAACCATTTAAACTCCCGAAGCTAACGTTATTTTGACTTAAGTTTTCGTTAATTTAATACATTGTTTTCATCATTATTGATATTAATTGACGTAAAAATAATGTAAATTACGTGATAAACTATACCCACTTCGGCAAATATAAGGTATGAATGTGTGTAATGATCGAGCAGACTTTTAGTACTTTACATAAACGCCTAAACAAATCTATTTGTTAACTTTTCCCTGCTCTTCGTTTTGTATACTTTTCAATCACATCATCATGATTTTCAATGTAATAACGTCGTCGCTCACTATTCTTGCACTCATGTGTTATGGCATGGTCATCTTCTTGGAAATATTACTCTTTCCAAACATGATTGCGACAGAGTGAGCAATCATCGGCACCAGTCTATGCATGCAAATAGAGGGGTAAACCAATCTATCAGCTTTGTTAGCGATTGGTTCACTGATTTGTATTGTTCTCAATTGGATTGGACAGAATCAAGAAAGACAAACCATCAATGTCAAAGGGTAAATATTTGCAATTACATTGAAGATCGGCCTTCAGTTCCTTGAATCATTCCGTGTACTGGGAGTTGCTCGTCTATGGAAGGATTATATACTGCTTCCTCTTGAATGTACAAGAGGAGGAGAATCCGTTACAAGGTCTTGCGACTCAGCATCAATCTCCTCTTGATTGACTACTTCTTCCTGTTGGGTGGGAATAAGAGGAGAAAATTCACCTTCCACTCTACCACTAGCTCGCATGCTGTGAGGAGCATCTTCAATAAATCTTACATTTTTTTCCTCAGCATCATGAAAATGGTATCATCATCAATAATATCTTTCTCAGTCAAACCGTCAACTCCTTCATGTTGCTCGAGCTCAATCTGCCTAGGTAAAATGATGCTCTGTAGGTAGAGGCTGAACATTCCTTTTGTACGAGTTATTATGAATTGGGTTCAATAATTCCAAGTGATCCCTTGTATGCAGAATACACATGATATATTTTCCCTAGTTAAGACGCGCCTGGTCATATTGGTTACTCAACCCGAGGAACTGACGGTTCTGGGGATACCTGAAGTTATTCAGAAGTGGTGAACTCTTGTTACTTTGAGTATTAATAGAGGAAGTTGGCTTGGTGATTGGGTGTCGTAGAAGCAGTTCTCGTTTGCTTCAGTAGGAATGACCTCGAACGTGCCATAAAGGCAGTGAGTAAAGAGCTTGTTGGCTCCAGTGTACACGAATTCTGATACAGTAATCATTTTTAATGCAATTGGAATCGTGAGCCAAAATATTAATATTTCATGACACCTTAAAATGTAGCGTTTGTTGAAGAAGACAATCAAAATGCAACGAAAACATTCGAAAATACTTCGCATATTCACATATCTTTCGTCAAAGTTTCGCCATAAATGTTATCGATTCGTCAAAAATGACCTAAGATATTGCCAATCTTAACATAAACTTACGGTAATTTGCCGAAAACTACGGTGTCTTTCGTCACAACTGTGAATCCCATATGAATCTGACGAAAGTTGGGTAAATAGTTGACGAAAATTTTCGCCAATTACACGTATCTTACGGCACGGTTTCGTTGATGGATTATTTGTTGATATATTTGGCGAAACCTACCGCACATTATGGCATTTTAACATAAACTTTCGTCAATTTTACATCAAATTAACAAAAAATATTAGATTATTTTTGACGTAATCGATAATGTATATCTACATAAGTTTTCGTCGAGTTGACGAAACATTCGGTATACTTACGTCAATAACACTTCTCTGGAAATGATGTGACGAAAATTATCACAATTATTATTATGATACTTTACATTTTATGGACGAAGCATACGGTACGCTTCTACCATTTCATATAAAATAACGGTAATGATAAATTAACATAACGTTTCGTCATTTTGAGGAAACCTACGGTGACAACTGTGTTTGCCGAAATAATTTCATAAAAATTATGTGTGCAATTGACGAATATTTTCGGTAGGACATAAACTTCGGTATATTTCGTATAATTGTAGTGTTGAATGTATGTTCGAACTAATAACACTGAAACCCTCACAAAGTGGAATACAACATGGTGATAAAATCTGTTACTACAATGTTCATAATATGAAATGGATCTACATAATTACCAGTTCCTATTGTTAACATTGAATAGTGGGTGGCCAAGATTGCTATTGTCAACATTGAATAGTGAGCAGCCAAGATTACATACTGCAATGTGTTGAACTATCAAATCACGAACAGTGGAATCACCTTCACAACTTGTAATTGTAATATCGGATGAAATGTAGCTGATTCTAGATGTTTCATTGACAGAAAATACATCGTCTCCTTCATTTATTAAGCAGAAATTATGTAGCCGAGCAATGTACATAAAACAAATCTGACATTCTTCAATTTTATTTGTAGTGGACTTTTAAGAATATTCCACTTATTCACCTTCATTCCGCATATTATTTCGATTCAATTCGGAGATGTGAGATATAGAAATAATATGAATCGCGACTTTGTGTGTTCTTCTCAAGTTCAAAAATGGAGTAATGACTTGCTCTGAACAAACATAAGCATTATCATCGATTGCATACTTATCAGTTGGTAAGTTTCGAATAAGTTTGGAGACTTATATGTTCCTAATGGCAGAAATATCTGGTACACCTCCTGGGAGTACAAGTGCAGCATAAATAAGTCAACATTTATAGTCACAAGCTGCTTGGATATTAATACCATATGCTTGGTAATGACCAGAGAAATAGGCTTTTCCGTTACCTGTTTTATTGAAGAAAGGTACCTTTATTGGAAGCAGAAACCCATTTCAACAAGCCACACAACCATGGATTGCAGTGCTTATGCTTTTAGAATTGTTTGCAGCGAATTCAATTTGATTTCCAAAATAAAATGAAAAAGACAGCTCATTGGTTTGCAGTATTGCATCCATGCACTTGTACATGCAAAGATAAAAGTGGAAAGATCATGCTTATTCGGGCTTGTATATCCAAATATGATCCTCCTGCAAGCCAACAAAGCAGGCAGAGTGAAACTTAACCTCAGGCAAAATAGGAATTTTTCAGTTGCCAATATGAATATTTTTTTCGTTTTGACTTGAATAGAGAAATTAATTTCATACAGCTATGAAACAACATTCAATACACCATGTAAAGTATCTCGGACCTAATCTCATTACTCTCTCAAGATATTTTTGCCAAGCTTGATCAGGAAAGTCAATGTTTTGACCATGTTGAGTAGAAGAACACATTACATGGTAGCCGTTGACTGCAATTCAATTACTCTTTCTTTTTCTGAATCTCAGCTTCAGTGTTAACGATTATCTCATCTAGGATTGGATGACCAGTGGTCAAGATGATTATCTATCATGTTTTTTTTGTCATTAAATTGTTCATTAACTATAGTTTATTAGGGTGAATCATCGGTTAGTTTGTTCTCCTTCTTTCAAAACCCTTACACTATATTTTCATAGCGAAACAAGGTTGGATTTCTGGAAAGATGTAAATTGCAAACCTAAAGTATGGCATCGTCCCATAACATGTAAAACCTCTATTATCCCTTTTAGATGCTGAGCGAACATGCATATAAGAATCCTCAAACAACACCACTCAACATTGCTTAGTAACTTTTCCAGTGGGAGGTTAAAGATAACTTCGTTTACTTCCAGGTTAAGAAGTGACACAGTAGACAGATTAAATCAATGACAAGGTAGTGTACAACTTTCTGCTTGCATGGGTAAAAGAAAAAAATATCAGGCAGCACCTTTTGGAAAGGACCACAGGGAGGCGAAGACCTTATTCAATCTATGGGGGAAGTAGAAATCGGTAGAGTTAATATTTTAATCTACAGCCTTGTTGAGGGGTATAAAGGCTGGATTAGATCAGACTCTGTTGATATAGAATTTGAGTCAGGGGATGTAAAGTCTAGGTGATCAGTTTTGGGGATATAGAATTTAGGTATGTTTACACTGATGATATCTGCAATTATACCAGCCAATTAGCTGAAGAGTTGCTTTTCAACTTTGTGTTCGATTGATTGATGCTTGCTATGAATAAAACAGTAACAGAAAAGACCATTATTCTGCCATATTATAGTTATTGTGATTTTAAGATTAATTTAATATAATTAGTGTTTATTAGACATCATTACTCCTACTGGTCTGACAACTACGTTTATTGATGCAACACTTAAATAAGTCGGATTTGACTTTTTTGTTCTGAGATCAGATCCAACATGCAAGGTCATATCTGACCTGAGCTTAGAACCTGCCTAAAAGGGCGGAGGTGTTTGGTATGAACGGTTTCTGCTACTTTTTGCCTAGATTACTCTATCTAAGAACTGCTACTTATATGCCGAAACACTAGTGATCTTATAGCATCTCCATAGTCGCAGTACTATGGTACAATGGTATTATGTACTATATGGTAGTAGAGCCACATCTTTCTCACCAATAGCGTAGTACATTGTAGAGTCACTCGTACACGCTACACTCGACAGTAGATCTAAGCCCATGGTTGGTGTGTAGCATCATGACCATAGATCTAGCATTTATGGCCGGTCACTTCTTTGATCAACATCACTAAGAAATGCAATTGCTATTGCTAATTTTATAAAACACTAAATTAAATAGTCAAACATATAAATACTAAATATCTTTACATTATAGGAGTTCATTAGTCGGACCCTTGCTCCTTCGTTTCCTCAGTAGCATCATCTCCCTCCATCTGCTTCAAAAAACTGCTTCCTGTCTTTCAAAAAACAACTTTGCGCCAGGAGAATTAGGATTCCTGTCAAATATCTTTATCATCAAATGTTGTTTCAGTAATTCACTGATTGACTTTGTAGTAGCAGCAAGTTTGATCAGTACAGTTTACAGATATTCTCTCTCTGAGGAAGATGCAGACCACTTTTTTACCTGTATTTAAAAAAGTGGAAGATTCCTCCGTGAGTCTACGATTTTTCGTTTTGATGAAATTTTGGGAGCGTGCCAGTGAACGCTCTCTCCTCTTTTCTAGCACTAACTTCTACTTAGGTCAGAGTGCTGTATCCGACAAAATAAAGATTAATTGCAAACATCACTAAGACATTTTTAGCTAACTAATTACTTCAACTAAAATACTTTTAGAGACGATATGTCTTTAATTTCAATTATGTGTAAAAGCAATGTATGGGCAGAAGTAACCTCAGAGTGTGGAGAAAAAACCATGCTTGCGCGGGGGAAACAATCTGTTATACAGGGAACATAGCCTGCACTCATACCCCCCTGCCCCCCCCACTGAACTCAACCATCTTCTCCATGACTGAATCAGTGACCTAAAAATTCCGCCCCAACTTCCCTCTCTTTTATACCTCTCTTTATTGTTAATGTATTTCAGTTTGTAATCATTGCCCCATCCCTTATTATAGTCTGCCCCATTACCAACACATCTAAACTAGTTCTAAATTCATTTCGATGACTTTAATCAATATGAGAGAAACAAAAGACTAGACGTGTTGTTTTGTGATTTGTAGCGATTCGGTTCTTGAGTACACTGGTTAATGGCCGGGTCATCCCCTCTCAAATGAGTCTAGTCACCAAGTGTTAGACATTCCTAGAGCCTTGGCAACCGCCCGCTGGGTCTTCCTCTTTTTCAGAGGAAGATGTTCTCGATACTCCAAAAAGATGGAGGAATTTTTGTTGCCAACTCTGCCAGGTCGCTTTGATCCTCCTTCAATTTACAAACATTATCCATCACTTTTTAGTGAATTAATTTAAAGTAGAATTTGAAGTGATTAACGAAACCATACCAATCTCTACATAAGCAAAATAGATTGCTATTTTATGTAAGGTAAAATACAGTATGGTATACCCCATCCGACTTATATTTTTTTGGGCGTCTTGACAATGAAGCCAGTCCTACTAATTCCCGAGGTCAGATTCAACATTCAAGGTAAGATCCTACCTCTGAAGGAAACAGTTCTTTATGATGGCCCTAGATAAACATAAGTCAAATGCGGCGTTGTATGTCGGATGTGAGGTAAAATAAAAAAGTGGGACCAGCTCATTCTCTACACGCGCCAAAAAGTATGGGTCGGTTGGGGTATACTGTACTATAATTATGCCATACATAAAATAGCACTCTATTTTGCGTCTACAGAATTTGGTATGGCTTCGTTAATCATTTTATACTCAACATAAATTATTTCACTATGAAGTGATGGGAAATGTATGTAAATTTACGCAATACCTTGAATTCTTTTTAAATTCTAGATATAATCTCTCGAATTAGTTCCCACATGCTGAATAGATGCTCACACACCTTCGATCTTCTGCCTTCTGTTGACGCTGCTCAGTTTCTCAAGCAGTTCAATTTTTCTTTCCGCGAACATTGCATGTTAAGTGAAGACACCCATGTCATGAATTGCATTGCCAACAACCAATATTGATTCTTTCCTCTTCTTCCATCGTTTTGGAGAATTATCATTCGGTTCTTGACTTCGAATGAGATGTGTAGTCAAATTGTCACTTTCAATGAAGGTATCACTGGGCAGATCAGCTTCTATTCTTCCTGTCAGTTTGGGACGAAGATTAATGTGCTTTTGAAGGTAATACACATCTTGCTTGCCATTGCAAAAAGTGTAAAAGTCAGATGGTTGTGCTGCTGACAAGGTGAATTTAGTCAGTGGAGCCTTGTACTCAGTATTCAATGGTGATTGATCATCACTGTCATGTCTAGCTCAAGCAAATCTAAGACATAATCTTCCTGGAAGAGAAGAGTGTCATGGCTAATGTTTGGTTCTTGAAATGCCTGACACACTTCCACCCAGAAGTATTGATCATTGCTAGACTTACCAGATTCCAATTGGTATTGACTGGCTGCATCACCAAGTTTAGCAAGCTTGATGAAGAACTCGTCTGTAAACAAAATGGGAGACAATTGGAACCTGCACTGGGGTTCTTTTCGTGTGCGTTGGACAGCAGAATTGACCTCCTGAGAAAGGAGGACATTCTTCTTTTGGTTATTAAAACTGTCTGTACATTTTTTCATCATGCCATCTTTGGATATGTATTTGGCTCCTTTAACCATTAGGAGCATGCAGATCTTGCATAGATCTTTTTACAGGGAGTTTGATGGCCCAAAGCCCTTAATGAAGAGCAGGTCATCAATAATCTCAAAGTTGGACTATTCAACATCACTGAGTGGTAATGTTTCTGCTTCCACATTGATTTCAAAGGCAGATACAGCAGTGTCTTATAGGCATTGGAGATTGATTGAGGTCTTCTGCCATGGTTAATTTAAAAATTTGAGGTAATTATTATGTGATTATGTATGGCCATGTGTGAGATGTTACTTGTAAACATTGCCCAAATAAGTGGAAAAAGTGTTTGCACTTTGTACAAAAGATTTATATATAATCTATGGATTTTTTGGGCTTACCTCAGTCCTTCCATATCCTTGAAGTGTTGGATCTGACCTCTATTGGTAGGATCTCTGTTCCATATAATTTGGAACCAAATAATTTGAATAATTTGGAGCCAAATAATTTGGAGTAGAGATCCTACTTTTATCCTACTTTTGGGTTTGATTTGGCTGAAAATAAAGAACTTTTACACGTGTTTACTAGCTAGTAGTAGGTAGGCAGTAATTAGGGGTTGTGTTCGTCACAATCTGGTTTCAGAATTG
>JALLAW010000667.1:0-11796 GCA_036939535.1 Cyclotella kingstonii | reverse complement strand
GAAGGACCCACTCCATGACCCGCTCCAGTGAGGTGGTTTGGTGTGCACTGGTGGCAGAGTTGGACTTCTAGTGGGAGTGTAGGATCCACTCCATGATCCGCTCCAGTGAGGTGGCTTGGTGTGCACTGGTGGCAGAGTCGGATTTCTAGTGGGAGTGAAGGACCCACTCCATGACCCGCTCCAGTGAGGTGGTTTGGTGTGCACTGGTGGCGGAGTTGGATTCCTGGTGGGAGAGAATGACCCACTCCATGATCCACTCCAACTTGGTGGTAAGTAATCTATTGGCGAAAGAGTTGGTGAAAAGCTAGGGAAGAAGGTTATCGGTGGTGGGGTTGGCGGGGGAGTTGGAGGAGGTGTTGGTGAGACTGTTGGTGGAAAAGTCAGGTAAGGCTTTGTCGGTGGTGGAGTTGGTGGAGGAGTTGGTGGAGGAGTTGGTGGGAGTGATGGTGAGAGAGTTGGTGCAAGAGTTGGTGAATAACTTGGGTAAGGGGTAGTTGGTGGAGGAGTTGGTGGATATGTTGGTGAATGAGTTGGTGGACGAGTTGGAGGTCGAGTTGGTGATTTAGTTGGAGGATATGATTTGTACCAAGTTGGCGAATTCGTAGGTTCATAATAAGGAGAAAGAGTGGGTGACAATGAAGGTTCATAATAATGCATTGGAGTTAGCGTAGGCGGATAATGAGCAACTGTTGGAGGGTTTGACGGTGGAAGATTCGATGGTGGATAATAAACAACTGGTGAAGAAGTCGGTGGAGGGTAATAGATAACGGCTGGAGGATTTGATGGCGGATAATGATCAGCTGGTGGAGGGCTCAATGGCGAACAAGAAGGTGTTAATGGAGGATAGTGATCAACTGGTGGATGAGTTATGTAATCTGTGGGTTGATCCGATTCATAATTTCGTAAATTGGCCAGTGTCGCATTGCTTGCTGGACAGAACACATTTGAAGCTGGAATCACGACACGCTGATTTGAAAAGATAGTTGTTAGTACGGCGTTTCTATCGTATAAAAAGAACATTTCTAATGAATCGTCGTCTTATTTACTCACAAACTGTACCCAAGAAAGTTCATCGCCACTAGTCATCACCTTATCAGTACTCTCACAGGTATTACTAAACTTCCAAGCAAACTTTCCTATGAATTCTTTACCATTCGTATTATTCCCAGTGATGAATAAAACAACGGTTTCAGGAATCACATCAAACTGATCTTCAATCGAAACATTCGGGTTAAGCGTTTCTGCAATGGAGGGTATGGAAAATCCATCTCCGCTATTTATATTGACGGGAGCAAAGGTGCTGGCAATGACAGATCTGGAGGGATTGAGTTCGATGAAGTGGATAGAAGTAATGATCTCAGGAAATTCTTCGGATATTGCTGACGACTGGAGATGGCGAATTTCCTCTTCGTCGCTCTGTTGTTCACTCTCAATTTTGTTGGTTGCTGCGAGTTCTAACTTCAACTTTTTCTTATTCTCTTTGTTTTTCTCGTTCCTTTTCTTCTTAAGCCATGGAATGTCGTCAAGAATTTCATCAACCGTTGGAGCAGACCTCACAATATCTTGCTCATTTACACTGCAGAGTGATCTTTTAATACCTGGCAAATCGTTTATACCGACTGTCGAGCAATCACTTTTCAATTCAAATTGAAAGGTATACTTGATAGGTGAGCATGAGCAGATTGATTGCTGTAGAAAACGCTGAGTTCTTGCTGGTGTTGAAGATGATGAGTTTGATTCTGTAAGAGACGAAATGGAAGAGAGAAGGCCCAGGAGCAATGCAATCCTTGCAGTTGCTGCTGACATTGTAGAAAGCCAAATAAACTTGATATTTGTGTGAATTTGATTGGGTTTGGTATCAGAATTGATTTTGTGAGTGAAAAAGTCTTTTCACAATTGTCATACTCAAGTTGATCAGGATGCATCTGAATCGCTTTACGGTTCTAATAACTCCAATCTAAGTTATGAGAGACACATTAGGAGAAAAGTGAGAAACATGCTTTCTTGTTTAACATGTGGAAATGTTAAAATAGCCCTTTCTCATATTGCTTAACCCATCAAAAGAGAATGCACATACAATCTACTATAATACAATCGAAATCTTTTTTTTCTTTCTGATCTTTAAGGAGAAGCGGCATATTATTTTTTCGGCAAAGCCTTTTCATCACTTCAATATCTGAACCGAAAAGTTGGCGGCAGCCCTCTTGTCAACACTGTCAAAGTCAATAATGCTCTCGACGGTTCATGAGACTCTCAATCGTCTCCTCAGCAGACTAAAGTTGCTCTCACTCATTATCACAAAGACTGATTTATAAATGATGGCATTCCTCTTGTTGTGATGCTGTGTTGTCTTGAGACATTCAATCTGATTTACGACGTGAAATTCTATTGATTTCCCCTCTTTCGAACGCGATCGATAATTGCGCTGGATTTCATTGCTGACATCCATCTGGCGCGCAGCAAGTCTGATTTGAGAGATATTATAATTTAGGTGCCTCCAAAGAAAAGGTCATTAAAAATGTCCTCTTTGGTTGTCCGACTGACGATTCTCTCAGGTCTGTTGGATTTTTCCCTACGCGCTCTAGCAGCAGAAACGCTGTGCTCATGTTCTCCCATCGAATATCAGATACGACTCGATTTCAAAAACAACTGTAACTCATCAAGCACTACACTTTTAGGGGATAATGATGGGATCAATAGTACCTTGTGTCTATTTGGGGAAGGCGAAACGGCAAACGATGCTTCCGTTTTTCTAGGCCCAGATGGGCGCAGGGGACTTCTTCGAAAAAATGCTTTTGGTAACACAAAGCTAATGCTTGGCACAGACGACGTTGAAAAGAAAAATAGTTACAATGATGGCATTGATTATAGTGACTCTAGCAACAGCTTGTTGAAAATTTTACAACAACTCGATTGGTCGACTCTTTCCCGTCATGGTGCTTACGCCAGTCATGGACGGTCTATGCAAGAAGCCTCAAAGTCATCACTTATATCTGCCATTGCATATGTAACTTCTGTCCTGTTCCTTGAAGTTGACACAAGTCCCGAACTGAACATTCTTCAACAAGATTCAACGTACTTTAAAACCAATCTCACAAATAATGCCATCCTATCATACACATCAATTTCCAAAATGTTGGATTCAAGTATGTCGCTCAAGGATCAAATGGAACTAGTCCCCGGTGGTGTTGTCATGATTATGTTTGGTGTTGATGAACGGGGAGCTTTAGTTCAGAATATGGTAGCATGGGGGTATGGAGGGGAGACTTACTGCGAAAGTGAGTCTCTTCACAATGGGGATTCGATTGGCTGGGCTGTTATTGTGAGTTTCTTGGAAACATATTTTATTTTCAGATGAAGCTTTTATTAGAGTTATGATCACTTCACCAACATTGCATTTGCTTTAATTTCCATGAACATGCTATTGTAAAACAAGGATGATCATGTCCCAGCACAAGCAGAATTTTGCCCTAAATTAGCTGATACAACACCTATCACAACAACATTGACAACTATTTCATCACAAAGTTCCCCAACAACAACAAGTGAAACTGAGTCATTAACATTTGAATCAAAGGCTAACAAAAGTAAAAAAGCACCAAAAGCCACTAAAATTTTTAAGAGTAAAAAATCTTAGGAGCTTGGTGGAAAATGGCTCACTCTATTTTTAGTTGTGTGATAAAATCTTTTATGAAGTAATGCATTTATATTAAATGTGTCTGTTAAGTGAGTCAAATGTTTAAATATTATTTTATGTTAGAGAGAGTTTGATACATCAATTAGTAACAATGTAAAACTGGGGGCCAGTTATAACTCATTGATCACCATTTGTGCCAAATTACCCAGTTATAACTGGGTATTGGATTTTTGGCCAGGTTCTGTGTCCAACATTATCAAATTGTAATAGTGTAAAACTTCAAACAGAGGTTCATTGCAGCATACAGCATCCTGCCACCATTTACAAGTCTCTCATAAAACTCTGCAATTCCCAAATTTGTCATGCCATTGCTCACTGCCACGACAATTAACACTCCTAACATGATCAATGTCACAACCAAAACTGCCACCCCCAAAGAAACATTTTACAATCCCTTGCAAGAAGATGACAAGTCCAAGCACTACAACAAGTGCCTGATAGATAAGAAGGAGTACAATTAAATTTTTCTTCTTTTGAAATGCTATAAACATGGTGCCTCCATTGCCACACTTCTTATGAGGGACATGGCCAAGTGGATAAGTATGTCCACAAGGATCAGGTGAGGACATTTGAACAGCATGGCAAAGTGTTACTTGAAGAGCCCCAAAGAATCTAGACAGATCTCCCACTCTGTTTGATAAAATTTGTCCCATCATCCACTTCAACTTGTTGTTTGATAGCTGAAAGGATGTTCATTTGCTGGATTACCTAAAAAGGTTAACTCTGTATCACCATGTTTGTGGTAAGCTTTCCAATGTGGCACATGCTGCTTGCAAACTCTTTACAGAAACCTGTCCCAGCTGTATCAAGAGAATGTAAAAGAGGAAGTCCATGGCTGGACATCAACCAATCCTCACCCACAGCTTTGGATCCAGAGGGCAAATTGACTTGATCAATTTTCAGAGCATGCCTAATGGGAACTTCAATTCCCTCCTCAATTTCTTGGACTATGGTACATTAATAGCCCACTCAAATGCCATGGCCTCCAAGAGGGCTGGGGCTGTGGTTAGGATATTGATCAACATTTTCACTGTTTTCGGACCACCATCAATTCTCCAGGCTAATAATGGCCAAGAAATCAGTAATGTCATCAACTTATATTATTCTATTTTGTTAACAGTTGAGGGAAGTTGTTGTTTGTTTTAGCATGAAAAGGTTGAATTGTCATTTCATTCCAATGTTATATTTCACAAACAGTATTTGGTCTTACAACACAAAGCTAGCCATGCTCCACTTCCCCCCCCCCTCCCAAATCTACCTAAGATTCTTTGGATGCAGCAGATTACTTAGGACAAGGGCAGCAGGGGAATAAGCATGCGTTACAGAGCGCAGCACAGTCAGTCTGACCCATTGGAGAGACTGTTTTTGGCCTTGACTCTGGACTGGATGAAAGCAGTGGATCCTCAGGAACAAACAAAAGCAGCATTATGTCTGATCTACACACAAAAATAAACATGTCCTCAATGAAGGCAAAAGCAACAAATCGATGGGTGATAGTGCTTCCCTACATATGGAAGGAAGATGTCCTGACAGGATTGACTTGGTGATCATGGGTATTGATGGGTCTGAGGAAAATATCTCTTTGACAGATGATAGTGACATTGAAAGGGGAAATTCAAGAGAGGCATTTGAGATACCAACTTTTCCAATGTACACTTCTATCATTAAGTTAGACTAGGATGACTGACAGAGTGGTTTGAGAGGATTTTTGCTAAAAAGAAAACAATGGAATTGAGGAACTGATGATGGCACATCTCCAAGCTATTGCCACCAACATTTCCTTATCAGCGAGGATCACAGAGAAGTTCCACCCCAGTTGGTCCAACAGCTCAGAGAGGAGGATGGGACCACAATCAAGGCCCAATTAAACTATATCACATCAGTGACAGTGCAGCTCCATAAGGTTATTATGGACGCAAAGTGCACAAATGGCAATGGAAGACTTTGCTGAAACAGACACACCAGTGAGACCCTTCACAGAGACAATGGCAGCAGATCAGTATGATCACAATGCTGCGTTAGGCTCTCTTCAATAGGGCGTGGATGATGAGGAGTAATCCTCATGGGCAGTCTGTCATGGACACTCCTGGAATTAGCAGACAAAGGTTGGGGGCAGGACAACAGGGATACCACAGAAATGTGGAAAATTGTGTGGGAAGATCAGCTGCCTACAGAATGTTAAAAAAAATGTTAATGACCTGCCAAAAAATGTGAGCTTACCAGTCCAAATATAAACTCAAAAGAAAAACGTGAATCAACCTGGCTTGGATTTGGTGCCTTGAAACAGGGAATTTGGAAGCTTCTGGCTCATGATGTGTCAGCTGAGTGGGTGCTCAACATAGGAGACCATGAAAAATAAAATAACCTTAGTACAACAGTTAATTTCTTACTAAGACATCAACCTTATGGCTCTCTTAGAAGTCAATACAAATTGGAATATTAGTAAATGAGCCTCCCTAGCTAAATGGTTTAATCAAGAAGGTCTGAAGCCGCTTTTGCTTTCAACAGTGATCCTTCAGAAGCATTATTGTCTCACCAACCAGGTGGGGCAGGACTTCTATGTTGAGGAGATCTTGGACAATACACCAAAGGCTGGAACAAGGATTTGAAAAATTTCGGGTGTTGGGTGTCGTGGAAGATATATCTAAATCCAAACAAAGTCTCTAGGATGATAGTGGCATATAGGAATCGCCCCAGGAAACCACAGGGGTTCAAAACAATTTATCAACAACACCTGCGGTACCTAGATAGAAACCAAATCTGGCTGTACCTGACAGCGAATAGGCTAGTGGCTCCTCAAGAAATGTTTGATTTGGACTTCATTGGTCAATGCAAGCTCTGGGCTGACCAAGGAGAGAAATTAATTATCCTCATGGACTGCAACAATAACGCAGTAAAAGGGATCTTCAGAAGAAAACTAGAAACTGTGACACTGGATCTGGAAGAGTTCTCTCAGCACTACTACACTGCTCCTATGCCATAGACGGATGTTTTTAATCAACGGACCTTGAAATGAACCATCTAGTGATTCTGCCTTTCTCAGAATCTTCAGTGGATCACTGGTGTTTCATTTTAGATGTTTCCTCCTCGTCTCTTCAAGGTCAGGCAACACACAAAATCTGATGGCTGGTGGAACACCAACTGGTGATACCAAATAAAATAGCAGTAAGAAAATACTCAGGAAGTGGAGCGTCAATACAACATTCACAAAATACCAGGGCAGCTATTGAGCTTAGAAGAAGAGGACCTACCACCAAAAGATCCTGTGGTTTATGAGAAAAAAGTCCAAACTATATATGAACAAATGGTGGCGATTATATGAAATGCAGAAAAAGAATGCAGGAAAATAATGACTCCAAACCTCCCGTTCAGTCTGGAGGTGAAATACTGTTGCGATAGGGTCCATGCGCTTCATCAACTGTGCTGTATGATCATGTGGAAAACCACAAACAGATGTAACCTCATAAGGTTTGCACATTGCCTTGGAATCCTAGGTCTGCTGTCATTATCTCTAGTGGATATTGAAGCAGATATTGAAAAAGTTTACAGATACAAAAGGATATCACAGGCAGATCAAAATGGCTTAGACAGGAATATCTTCGAATTGCCTGTTGAAGGCAAGAAAGGTGGGTGACAAGGACCAAGAGAAAGTAATAAAAGTCATCATGAACTGAGAAAACATAAGAGGTATCTGGAGGTCTATAAAAATGGTGACCAAAATGCCACATTCATCCAGAACTCGAAATAAGAAATCGAAAAATCTATTCAGGAGGAGATAGGCAAAAGATGTACCTTGGCACATGATGCTCAAATAATGAGAACGTCGCTAGGGGAGAGGCACAGGTACCTTAATGACGAAGGTATCGCATAAAGCATCATCATGGGCAATATAAACCACTCGAGGAGTTGGATACCGCAACAAGGCTGGTTTTGGATGAAATATGACATATAGGATCTTTGGTGGATATAATTGGCTCGCCAGAATTTAAAATAACACAAGAAGATGTTAGATCTTCTGGGCAGAAGCACAAGAGCACACTTTGCCTTCCTACTCTGGGATTCATTTTGGTCACTACAAGGGAACGTTTCAAAGTGATACTATCCTAAGTACCATGGCTCTACAACTTAACTTGGTGGCTCGCTCGGGAATCCCTCCAATCAGGTGGGGTATCAGTCTTCAAGTTGTGTTAGAGAAAATTGCGGGAGTAGCACTTGTTTATGAATTACGAGCTATCCAACTCTATGAAGCAGATTTTAACTTCTTCAATCAATTCTTCTTCGGACACAAGGAACTACAGATGTTGAAGGTGGCAGACTCTATTCTGGAGGAACTCTACAACCAAAAGGGATTGCCATCAGAAGACGGCTGCTCGGAGAAGGAACTCACCATCGATCTCTCTTTTCAACTATGCCATCAGATGACAATAGTGTCAGTAAATGCTGCTAACTGTTATGACATAGTAAACCACGCAATTCTTTTGGTGGTGTGGCTCTCGCTTCTCACAAAAACAAACAAGCAATCAAAGCAGCATTACAATGCCTTCAACAAATGAAATTTTTCCAACAAATGGCGTACAGGGACTTAACAATACCACAGAAATGTTTCATGGGTTTTGGCCAAGGAAGCTGTACAGCACCAGCATCATGGCTGCAAATAAGTTTGGTCACTGGCAATGAATTCAGATCCAATGATGGAGGGGCTAAAATGCCAATGCCTCTGGATAAAAGGTCTCAAATTATCAGCATGGGGGTAAAATTCGTGGATGACTCCGATTTACTAGTCTGGGATGAGGACATGACATCTTTGATATCTCTATTTCCCAAGATAAAGCAAGTCACAAAGGTATATAACAAGTTATTAAGAGCTGTTGGAGGAGTGCTAAAAGGAGAGAAGTGCATTTGGTATGGAATAGACTAAGTGTGTATAGATGGAAAGTGGAGTTATCAGGATGTTACGACACATCTACTAACTTAAACAGAAGCAACAGAAGCGGATGGATCTGAAACAACTATCCCCCATCTTGTTGTAAATCAAAGCTGGTGGATACTGGGAGTTTTGACGCACCAGATCAAGGGTATCTTGCACATCTCAATTTAATGGAAGAGAAAGCCAACAAATGGCCATCTCAGATAAGGAAGGCAAGGCTACCAATGCATATAGCATGGATGGCTTATAAATTTCAAGTTTGGCCTGGCCTGAAATACGGTATTGGGAAAGATAGGTTTTACGGTCACTAGACTATCAGTTACTTCCATGCCTCGGGATATGCAGGAATATCCCAACCACACTACGCCGTTTTCATTCTGCGTTTGGGTTTTTTGGGTTGTTTGACTTCCCGACGGATCAACCAGGGGAAAGGATTATTCTGTTCATCCAACACTACGGTTCTCCATCGCTACTAAGTCTCAAGCTCAACGCATCACTTGGAAATAGGGTGCGCAGGTTTCCCACTCTCAACGTCCTTCGTGAAATGGGGACATCTCGCTTCCCGAGATTGGGTCAAGCACCTGTGTGAGTCCCTTCAAGCAGCCGGAGTATGCATATGGGTGAATTATGAGGACTTACCCCCTACCACGACTTAATGACAATCTATTAATGAATTTCTTTCGCTTAGCAGGAGCCTTCAAGACAGAACTGTTGGGGCTTAACAGATGCAGATTATTTCAGCGAGTTCTATTGCTTTCAGATTTGGCATCGGCCGATGGCGCAAAGATAGAAGATGCAACAATAGACTGGGCGACAAAATTTACTTCCAATTAAAGGTTCCCAAGGGAACAACCGACTATTCAGGATTGCTATCTCTGGCAGACCTTTCTCAAAAAACTCACTTCGTTTGGTTACAAAATCACCCCTTGACTAGGACCATGGCTATCCCTGTCACATAGGAGATGGGAATGGTTTCTTAGACCGGAAACAGGTCAACTACACCACCACGGCCGAGAGTGGACGCAATGTTTACAGGCTATGGACCAGCGGGGGAGAAGGAATGCCATATCTTTCTCCCCCAGTGGAGCAACAACACCTCCTTCAGTGGATTCGCTGTGTCTAGCAACGGTCTCAGTCACAGAAACCTCTATCATGTTGCAATCATTGGAGAAATTCAACCTTCCAAATCCTCCAGAACAAACTACCTTATGGTCACAGCTGGCCAAGAAGGGAGGATCCTGGCTGTGAGACCAGGAGACAGCGCTCTTCAATGATTCTACCTCTTTCTCTTTCCTACAGTCAGGGATGCGTTGTCGGTCACTTATATGCGTCTCAGACGGCTTCTACATGGGGAACGCTTTCTCGAGAATGAGTGAGGTAGGGGGGATAATATACTGCCAACGCACCAAACTATCGATCCAAGGGTCCTTTTATGAAAAATCTCAGTTCGCTAATTCGAACAGGGCGGAATTGCTGGGACTTTTAGTGATACACGCGATACTGGCAGCTACAGCTGAGACCCTTATATTGTCAGATTATTGTCAGATTAGGCAGCAGAAGCGCGATGCGATAACAAGAGCGCTCTCAACCTGGTCGCTAATCTAGAGGAGCTCCCCAAACGCAAAATGCTCGGATATAGTCAGATGCATCAGGAACACAAAACCATTTTTACATGATATGACCTATTAAAACCACGTCTCAGGCCATATGAACAAGGTCCTAGAGTGGGGTTAGATGTTGGTCGTGGAACAACTAAGCTACACGTGTGACTCTTTAGCCTGTGATGTCACGAAGATCGCTGAGCCATCTAAAAATTCAGGAGCACTACCATTCGAAAACACATATCTGGTACTAAAGTCAAGAAAATGTGGCGAGTCTATTCAAGAGTGTATCAGGTTAAGTTCAGGAAGGTCGACTGCAGAAAAATACTACACGAATCATCCAAGACGCACATGGACAGTTAATCAATGCAAGGAGGTAGACTGGGGTAGCCTACACCGAGTCCTATTGCGATGCTCGTAAGCTTTCAGAATATAGCTTGCAAAACAGCAATTGGGCTTTTGTGGCACGAGTGTTCAGCTAAATAGATACAGCTCGGGTATCATCACCCCAGAATGTTCAACTTGTGGAAGATTGGAGGCGGCTTCCCATGTATGTTTGTGTCCGGATCCAGGCCACACTGAGCTTTTAGTAACAGACATCAATGATCAGGCAGATTGGTTTGAGGAAGGGGATAAAACCGATCCAGAAATCCGCTACTGGATTCCGAAGTATTTACTGCTGAGAGGCACAAAAAAATTAGAGTCACTCAGCCCATTTACTGAAGAAATGACAGCTCTAGCATTATTGCGGGACGCCATAGGATGGAGAAATTTCACAGAAGGTAGAATATCGACATGTTTCCTATATATTAAGACCAGACATTTAAAGCAATGAATCAATCTCTTCTGCCTAAGCAATGGGTTTTTATACCCCATTCTATCCTGCTCTTTTCCTCTTCACCCCAGATAGTCATGGTGAAGAGTGAATTTCTTTCCTTACTCATTCCCCACCGAGCCTTTGAAGCAATTTGTCTCCGTTAAGGTCTTATCCATTAGAACTCTTTTAATTTTTATAAATTCCTGCAAGGATTTTCCTAGATAAATCTTTCTGTCACCCTTATCCTCTCCAGCCAGCAAGCAAAGTTTATCCCACAATTTTCTAGAGATGTATCTATTTTTCTCTCTTCTTAGTCCTTCATTCACCCTGAACATCATAAGTTTTATCGCAGCCATCATATTTCGGACTTCACCCTGCACCTCACTCATAAGTCTTGTGTCAGATAATTGGCCATTCTCACCTCATTTTCCCTATCACCGTCATTCCATCTACTAATATCCTGTTATCTAAGTCGTCTAAAATTCTGTCTACAGCAGCTATTTTCTCTTTCTGATCTTCTTTTTTTCTTTCTTCTTTTGTATCAAATCGAATGGTTGATGCTGACAATTGTTCTTCCATAGGTTCACCCTCAATGTCATGCGAATCATCTATAATGTTTAGATTTGTTAATAGTACAGTGCGACTTTTCTCGTAGTAGGGAAAACCAAAAGTGAAACACTTACTAAAAATCCACAGTATACTTCTACTTACACAATTCTATATCTATCCTACGTAGGAATCAACAGACGCAACA
>JALLAW010000666.1:0-11803 GCA_036939535.1 Cyclotella kingstonii | reverse complement strand
GTTATATGTGGGCTATTCATAAGTTAGTTGGGCAAACTACTGCAAAAGTGAATTAACATCAACATATCATGCCATCAAAGCTACTCCTCCAGCCCTTTCCGAAAATAAGAGGCGAAAGAAGTCACCAACACACTCATCTAGAAATGAGAGCAGACACTCCGTCATGATGCAGTAATACTAATAACTGTTGGCAATGTATGATTTGCTGCGGAAGAAGAGTTGATTTCAATGGTTCATTGGCTGTCGGTGAATACTTTTTTACTGGAATTAGCTTTCATTTCGAAAAAGCGTGTGCTCTGAATGATATGTCGGTGGAAAATGGTGTAATTTCGGTTTTACGACTCTGGATTCAGCACTAGTAAGAATATAGGCCACTAGACAGATATCACAGTCAGACTAAGTAAATTAGGCAGAAAGATTTCACAACCAATAACTTTATGTGGATGGAGAGGCTAATGTGGAAGTGTGGAACAATATATAAAAAGAAAGTAATTAAATAACTGCTTAATGGATAAATTGGATTGCAACTGGATGTTTCAACATGATTACGTTTCATGATAAATTAAACAGTGTTTGCTAATAAGCAGTTGAATTGATAAAGATGACCTTTCATACAAGTTCATTGTTAGCAGTTGCTCCAGTTAAGTAGCCACAATTTATTCAAAAAAAACGTTTGTTTTGTAGTTTTAATATCCATTAGTTTGACAACTCTAAGAATTGGATGATGATTTTTTGAAGCTTGATAGGCATATTGAGTTGTGACTCATTGAAGAGCCAAGTTATGAGTAGGAAATTATCAAGTTTTGCTCATGAATGATGATTTGCTTTCACTGGATCTGACTGCAGAGTGAGCATGGTCATCGGACATCATCAATGATTGCATACAGATGATGAGCTTTATCTTGCGAACGAATATCCAGTATGGAGATAATGTATTTGAAAAGCTGGTTAGAAGGTATGTTTGAGTCTCATCTAAAATAAGGTGGGAAAAGTAAAACTTCATCAAAAAGTCGAACGCCAACTTCTTCTTGCAGACAATAGGTACCATATGGACGGCCTTCAATATCGAAGAGTATTATGAGAGTCAACATGACCCAAATGTGAAGGAAACGATGCTCACACGGTACTTAAGCACAAATACGAGTCAGTCACAACTAACTTCCTTAATTGTATGCAATATATTATAGTCTCTTAAAAAATTAAAAAAATTACGCTACATGTCCTTGAGTTGTTAGCAATAGTCAAGGAAGGAAAATGCTACAACGCACAACTTGGACCAAGAGAGTTCTCGGGAAACGAACAACTTCATAAATTCATCTTATGTTTGAATGAGTCCATTCTGAAATGTCAAGAAATCAAAGGGGACTTTACTGATAGATGTGGATGATCTTCTTGCCCATGATGCAAAGAATAATAAAGATGAAGGGCACACATCCATGTTCACATAAATCATGCAAAGTTACATCAAGTACCAGAAAGTCTCTGGTGTTACATTTAACTAACAACCTTTGCGCAACACAACAAGCATGTTCCTTAACAAACCACGTTTTGTAGGACATTTTCTTACTCTACTTCTAGTAATGGCACTCTACCCCGACAATTCCTCTTTTAAGGACTATAAAGCTTGTTCCTGTTTTGTAAATAGGTCACAAGCAAATTGAGTCAAAGTAACGAAATTGACACTGAGAATAATTAAAAAATACCTAGATCTAAGTGGAATTGCTGGAGGGCACGCAGATTTATCAATTACTTCTATTATTCACTCAAAGTGTACCACAGTAGAAGCTTCTCGACATCACCTAAGGTTAACTTTGAAAGATGCTCCACATTACAGCGAGGACTACATACTTTTGCACTTGATGATGGTACCGTGTTAAAGCTCTTTATCATCCTTCTTTTATTTAATTGACTCAACCTTTAATACTCTTTTGACTCTGCGTCACATGGGAACCTTCTCTACGAAATCTCTGCTTGACCCATCTTCCTCGTGACATGGAACAACAAGCTGGCAGTATTTAATGGGTCAGGAGTATTTGCTCCTGTGAAAACTACCAATATGCTAGTGACATAGGGATGGATTCTATGATATCAGTTATTCATATCATTGTATAGTCCAAGAGTGTGTCGTTGTAATGACCTCCTCAAATCTAAGAACTATTTCATCCCCATTAATTTCAGCAGATTCTAGCGACACAGTAATCTATTTTACAATGGACCATCTGCCACTTTAGCACTGTCTTCATCCACCAATCATCCTTCATTTACTCTTGCCATACACTGTCTGAATGAGATCCGCATATCAGGTTTTCAAATGATCATGTAGAGACAGACTTTGAGGACATCCTTATAATATTACCCTTGGAGCAATGTGGGTAGTTGAAATCAATAAAATCACCTAATGATAATGAAAGGTAGTGATCATTGGCTTTGATATTAGTTCAAAAATGTAGATTATTTCACTGAATAAAAAGACATCTTCAGAGGTCATGATTTAAGGATGAATTGTGTGCTTTTCGCTTGTTAGAGTTCGTGTATTTTGAGAAGGGGGAATTTTGTTGCAAAGACTTCTTGTGAACTGTAGTCAAGTTTCTCAAACTAGTGGGATTTGATCGCACTATAAGGGCATTAGAGATAGGATAAGCAAATGATGTAGGCAGAATAATATTTTCTAGCAGAATCGATGAATGCATATGGTTGAGTGAATGTATCATTTGAAAGTATTCATATCATCAGACGAATACACGTTTCTGAATTCGGCTGTTAGATATGTATAGTTTACAAGAACATGCTTCATATATATATCAAATTCCATAAGTCTGGGATCCAGTTCATAGACAAATGCATGAACATGATTTTGTCAATTCATATTAGATTCATACTTGAATTATTCAATATGTGTATGACTATCATCTATGACTAACAGTTCCTTGTCCTAAATATTGAATTTATGCATAATATTCATATGTTTATCGAGTTCTAAAATGCCCAGTATATATGTTGGTACCAGTGTATATAGTGGCAGGACCCATATGCGTTCAATGCCTGTATTCATACTGCTGATCAGCACTATTTTTACTGGCAGCAGCTGGTTATGAGCCCTATGACATAAGACTCCGATCATGTCATATAGTATTCGCTAAAATTTCTTGTGAGCATGTCACGAAAAAAGTAAAGAGTAGCAAACATTCATTTTGTGATCACCAATGCGACAACAAAATGAGTACTGACAGTCTACGCATATGGGATTTGGCCAAAAATACCAGTATAGGAAATCGCGAACAACTTTGTGGCTCGGAACAAATGGAGAATTTTTGGTGGTAGTATGTGTACTGGACGTGCCACTTTGCATACTGGATCGTTTCCCATACGGGCACCAACATTTACATTGGCTTCAAGGATTGATTTATTGTACATAACAAACATCTTACTTCTGAACCCTGTATGCGATTTACTTTAAGGAGTGAATCAGTTAATGCACGGTTTAAACTATTCCATAGCTTCAATATAAAA
The DNA here is from genome assembly GCA_036939535.1 of Cyclotella kingstonii. Taxonomy (NCBI): domain Eukaryota; phylum Bacillariophyta; class Thalassiosirophyceae; order Thalassiosirales; family Thalassiosiraceae; genus Cyclotella; species Cyclotella kingstonii. Next base: position 8,293 of record JALLAW010000666.1, on the reverse strand, counting down.
ATTTGTTACTTCTTGTATTAGATACATATTCAACCTGTCAACATACAACAAAATCTTAAAGTATTGAAAAACTGATCCTGTCTGCACCATCTTGAGGTGCAGTTCTGCTTTTCCACATGCATAGATTTATTTTACACTCTCCATTACAATTGTATTTAACAAGTCTTCTCCACATCATAAACCACTCTTCCAATCATCATGGTTTTTACTCTACCAAGAGATTGAAAAAGTAATTTCTTGCAAACACTCCATGTTGCTACTTTTGCTATTGTATTCTAATAAATTCTCATAACTACTCACTGCTGTGAAGGTAAGACTATCCATCCTTGCTTTGTCTGCATCCGCTAATGGAACCACACAATAGCATCAGCATGATGTGCCACAATAACTCGTTTTGAACTCATACTCATACATATAGCCAGTCCCATCAATTTTTCCGCTGCATTTATCATTGCTTCTGACACCTTAGTCTGCAACAATATTTTACATTTGTCTTCCTGAAGGTGTCGTCCTTGATTTTTCTTATGATCTCTCTCATTTAGTAATTGTTTCATAATCCTCATTGTCCATTCAACCATAATCACCTGCCCAGTCAACTTTATCAATCTCAAGTATTTCTGTGTTGTCAATCAATTGAAAGTTTTCAAAGAAACGAAATCCTCTTCAAAATAAAATTAATCCATTTTTTCCTATATGCTATAGCAGAAGTGTCTTTTTAAAAAATGCACTGAAACTCATAACCAACCTCTCCCACAACGATTTCATCCCATCAATAGCACAATTGAGTTGATAGATGGGTTCCTACCATTTTGGAAGACAGCTTTTTGATTCGTAGAACTTTTTCTAATTAATGGAAACATTACTTTTGAGAACAGTGATAAAAATTCCTTCAATCAAGGATTGATCCATCTCTGTTTCTATCAGATTTTGTTCTTTACTTTTCTGATACTCAGTAGAGGGTAACCGACCAAGTGGGATACATCCATGTGTAGGATATTTTACATTCTATAAATTACCTGTACAGAAAAAATTAAGCACAAAATCATGATTTACCATCAAACTTTTGAATTGCCATTGCAATCATGAATAGAATTATCTACTTCACATGAGGGGCATAGGTTTTTTCTCATAAAGGATTTCGTCATTATTGAGTTCATTTACTGTACTCTATTGTCATATCAGTCTTTCCAGAAAGAGCTACATTCTCAGCATTAAAAGTAGTCATAACATTATTTAATTACTCCTCTATTGACATATCCTCACCCATTTTGGGAGAGTGAGTTGATTGGACGTGCCCCTGTATGGATTCAGTCAATAAGTGAGTTCATATAGTGATATCTCCTCCCCAGAATGAGTTCATAATGGGTAAATCAAAGTAGTTTATCTAGATTTGTACTCTTGGATTCTAAATAATGAACCACAGTTAGAGGATTATCTTTGAAAGCATCCCCACTGAAATGCCAGTGCCTTAAAATTTTAGATATCTGGCAGGAGTTGTGTCAGTTGGATGGCAGTTGTTTGAATGGTGAAATAGTGTCAGGTTCAACTGATATGCTAGTGGGCGCTGGGTTAATGGCAGCACTGTTGTTAGTGACACTCCTCACAGAGGCAGTGATGATAGGCTCTTTGTTGATGACAATGGGAATAATCCTTGATGTAATTATGTCAATCACAGATAAAAAATGGTTGGGGAAGAATTGTTGGCACTCAATTTATTTGTGGACAAGTGATAGTTTGTCTTTGGCAAAGTGATTCATCAGGGAGAGATGGTGATATGGTTTGTTTTGAGTTTGCCTTGAAGTGAGAGTTGTGACATTGTTGTTTTAACATCCTTATAAATCATTGGATACTTTCAGTCAAAAAATAGTGATTAAAGCTTGAATGGCTCATAGAAAAAGAAGCCAAATAATGAGTATTTTTTCTGTTGTAGTATACATGTTAAACATCCAAAATTGATTATGTAAATTGATCTTGCAATAAGTATGATTTCATTTGCATATTTGCCCCAACCCATTAATCATCAATCTGCTCTATCAAAATTAAGGAGTGATATTTTGCCAATGCATACTGCACATACCATGGAGCTTACTGTTGAATGGGTTTGTGAGAGACAAACAAGGTAGTTTACTAGAGAGTACTACTAATGATCTGACCCTCAACTAGATGCTACACCTATGAGTTAATGTAAATTTATGTTGAGACTGCATCTTGCAGATAACTCCTATGTAAGAACTTTTTTGTATTCCCTACTTAATCCTTTTCTTTCCTTACCCAAGATTCCATCTGGTGCCATAATTCTCCTGCCATTTTAAGTTAGATTGCCCTTGTTGAAACTTGTGTCAGGTACACTTCATTTTGCCTTTCCATGAGCACTTATAACAATTATGACACTATAGCTACATTATTGCAATGAAAGTGACAAGCATAGCATCGAAATAGACACATTTGCTTGCAAGAAGATGAAAAGTTGTAATCTTCACTTACAGCATTTGAAAATATTTATGCTTTTATGTCCTACACACACTTTTGCTTTGCCTCCAAAACCATTCCAACAAAATACTCATGCCAACGAAGATCATTTGTAATCTCTGGATGAAAAGCTGTGCACAGTGTATAACCTCTTCTCACAGCACAGATCACTTCACGTGCATTGCTCTCATGACTAGCTCCAGGAAGATCAAGATTTATCTGATCATGCAAGAAACTCCCTTCTTTCTTTTCTTCTTCATCATTGAAATTTAAACTTTTTGACGCTGGCACATCTTTGTGTATTCTGACATTAGCATAAGTGATACTGCCACCAGGTTTGCGTTCCAAAGCATCAACAACATCCATTTGGACGACAGTTTCTCCTGCTTCAATCTTTCGCTCCAGTTCTCGAAGTACTACGGCTGCTGCTCGACATGGAACAGCTACAACTGTTCCTAATATTTCCACATCGGGACTACATGTCAAAATAGCAGGAGCACGAATGAACACTCCAGGGAAAGGTTTTTCCCAGTCTTTATCTTTGCAAGATTTGTTATCAAAAGTAACTACAGGAAAAGGTGGAGGAGAAGTTTCCATTTCAAAACTTGAAATCTGACTCCCAAAGTAATTTCGGCACACAAGAATATTCATCCCTCCAATCAAACTCTGCCCCTTGGTTATAACAGCACTTGTTCCCACGCACCGCTCTGCCAGTAGAATCATGCCAGCACAAGTGCCCCAGGTGGGCTTTCCACTTCTCACAAAGTGTCGAAGCTCCTCCCATAAGCCGGGTGTGGCCTCTCCAATAAGGCCCATGGCAGTGCTTTCACCGCCAGGAAGAATGATGCCATCAATGTTGCTCAGTTGGTCTGGCGTACGGATTTGTACTGTTCGGATGCGTTTGGACACAGATTCGATGCAGCGCTGGTGTTCAGCGAAAGCTCCTTGGAGAGCAAGGATGCCTATCGTTATTGTCGGACTGGCAGATGAATCATTCATCTTTTGCACATCATATGTACTACTACTACTACATACTATTCTCATGGATCACGGAGCCGAAAATAATGAATTATCGTCGAAAACACGTTTCCCGGAAAAAGTGGGTAAGTACATATTATTTTTTATAAGAGAAAAATATAGAGGGCTACGTCATACTATAGTAGCCTCTCTAGCACCACCACTCCTACTATTAGTGTTGCTACTACTGTACCTAACCCATGCAATCTCGTGGCTATCGTTCCTTTGGAACGACAGACAGGCGGACACTGATCCATGTGTGGTTGTAACAATTCGGTTCAGGCGACCCGTTCCGCCCAACCAATTGTGAGTCACCAAGAGACCACTCTCGTTGTCAACGGACCTTATCACGATGACCAATCTTTGACAACCATCTAACATACGATGCAATCTGTCTATCTATCATAAGACAATAGTTTGACTCTGTAACTCTTCTGCTGGCTCCATTACGTGTAGAAATTGTAAGTTATGCCGCCTCCTAAATTCGAATCCATCGCAAAGAGCACTTGTCGACGATTGCGTCAGACATCATTATCGACGGCATCGGTCCACAAGACCACTTCAAGAGAATCTCACAACTTTATAAACACGCCTCCTCTTCCAAGACTGGGCCATGCTGACTGTAGACGACCAATGACGAGCTATCTGTCCAAAGGCAGCCACTATCAATATTTTCACTCAACATCCACAAAGTTCACCGACACCCCGCCGCCAACGGCGCCGAAAGATGATACATCACCTCCATATACACCTGCATCATCACCTAAAGTCGAAGAGTTATTTCAAAAAATCATATACCTCGACATGGTCGAAGTCCATCTCCTGACAGAACTCATCAACCAAAAGCTGGGGCTCAAAATATCCGCTGCTGAGGAAGAGCGAATGACAGCCAGGTTCGGGGGAGGAAGAGCGGGAAAATTATCAGAGGAAGATGACAATGATGCTGCCAAACAAAAAGAAGTCGAGCCAGAGAAAACGACTTTTGATCTCAAGCTCACTGGATTTGATGCCAAGGCGAAGATCAAGGTTATTAAAGAAATTAGGACCATTACCGCTCTAGGATTAAAAGAAGCGAAAGAGCTTGTAGAGGGAGTACCAGCAATGGTGAAGAAACAAATTAAAAAGGAGGAAGCTGAGGAATTGAAGAAGAAGTTGGAGGAGGTCGGTGCCCAGGTCGAGATTTCATGATTGGAACAGTTGCATTAGCTATATTAATAAAGTAAGTTGCATAGCCGAAAGTAATGCTTTCCATTGCTCGCCTAGAGTTAGACTAGACACAAAATATTGCATACGTTTATTAATACCACGAGACACTTTGAGCTCATGACTTAAATGGTCATGATAGATATCTGATTGATGCATTTACGCTTACTAGGATCTATCCCATGTGTTGGAACGTCGTCGAACGATTTTCTCATCCTTTACCCTGTACCGAACAGAAGCCAGAACGAAAATTAGGACTCAACGAAGCTATATTGGGTAAACATGCACTTTCGAGTATCCCTTAGCGCAATCCATTTTCTCATCCCAATGAACAAAGTAGGAGTAACTGTGAAATGATTTAAGAAAGAAGTTTTTCTTACTTGTATTCTTCTCAGTGAGCACTTCACGTGGTTATCTTCATCCTGCGACATTTATTCTTGTATGATTGAAGGAAAAACGACGTTTTTTTTAAACTAATGATTTCTCAAGATTTATCTTTCCGAAAACGCTTAAAAACGACGCACAATTTCGTACAAGATTTGAATGATAACTACAAATGACTACGATTCCTAGGACGCCTTCCCCAAGGAGAGGAAGCTTATGCTATAATTCATCTCCTAGCTCAATCATAGTTCCACGAAGTGCACCTGTAGGTGAAAGACGATCCTCTAGAACCTCACGGCTCGAGCAGCTTGCGACCGCACGTGCATCGAAGAGAACGCTTATCAGGAGTAATTTGGTCCAGCCGAGCGAGGTAAATAATAGAAACTTGAAATTGGATCGAAAAAGCTTTCAATCAAGCGATGGAATACTGTTGTCTGACAGACGGAAAATAAAAATGACTTGGAAGGAGCAGACATCACCAACATTCAATCGGCAATTTGCCAGAGTAACAAAGTCCTCAAATCTAAATGATATTAGTGAGGTGGAAAAGCGATACAAAGCAAAAGGAACAAAGCAATTAAAAATAGACAAGAGTGGCCAAGTATGTCTCAAGGATTATGATGCAAAAGCTGATGTTTGTGTAACATTATCTCAAGGTTTTCGAACTTCTCCTTTACTTTCACAGAATTTGGTCATGAATGATGTACCTGTTGTCATGTTTGCAAAGAAGAACCTCTCTTCATTTGATTTGAAAAAATCAGGGGTTGAGAATAATACTGCTACTGATGCAGATTGCTTTTGGCAAACGGACAAGGAGGGTCAAGTGGATTTGAATGCTAATTCGCAAAGACAAATTCACTCTGGTTCGTTAGTCACAAAAGCTCGTGATGATACATCGAAGTGTGGATCACAGTTTGAGAAAAATGTAGAATTGAACGATTATATTCATAAGGATGAAAAAAGTTCTAATGACTCTTCAGTGTTATCAACGTATGAAAATACTAGTAGAAACATTGCGGAGACAGATGAAACTATAGAATCGAATCGGGAACCTCAAAATGACTTAACGAAGTGGAGCTGTGGCTTTGACGTGAAGATTTTTCAAATTGAGCTAATACGGCAAAAGTTTGAGAAAGAGTCTGATTATATGCGAGACAAATATGAGTCGGACTTATTTGAAAAGCACGAGGAGATTCTAACGATGAACATGCAACGGTGCAATATAGAAGACAGTACTGGCAATATTGGAGCTAAAGCGTTAGAAAAAACTTTTCAACAAGTCAAATTTGAATGGCTTCATTTAAGATGTTTGATTGTAGAGTACGTTAAAGCTGCACAGGATGAATTGTTTGAGCACTACAACAAAATCATTAAATACACCCATGACAAAAGAGATGTTTCGAATAGGACGACGCTGCGAGCTAACATCTCTTCATCTATCGGTGAGTCCAATCCGGACTTGGTTGAAAGAGGAACACTTCATGAGACTAGAGAACAGTGCACACAGACAGTGCCAGGTTGCGTTACTTCACTTAATTGTATTAATCTTCTTTCGCCTTTACTGGCCTTTGACTCGTTTATGAAGTTTCACCATCAGTTCAGAGAAGTACGCATGGAAAATTGTTTCGAGACTCGTACAGAAAAACTTGTACTAAGCAGCCATGGTAGAGTGCAAATAGAAAACCTTTTGAAAAAGTTAGCCTTTGAGAGTGAATGACCTTCTCACCATCAAGAAGAAACCTCATTATCGGTGACATGACCTTTTGATTTAGCTAAGACAGCTTCTACAAAACAATTGCAAACATAAGGATTAGATTACATGCTTCTACGTTCCCAAGACGATGTTACACCACCTCTTCGAGACACAGCCACTTCTTTCGCGATACACATTGGGGACTCACAATGACCCAATTTATCACAATCGAAATGAGTTTCACTGGAATCTCCAGCATTGGATAAAACTTCGAGCGATGAACTAGCCACAGCACCGTTGACTAGAGGAACAATTCCTGCTTGAGGCAACCTGTAACCACAAGATTTGGCAAAACTTTCTAACAATCTTATCCTCACTGCATTGACTATGGGGCAACAGACATTGAAATCTAATAGTTTTGAAAGTTCTTCGACAAACTTGATCCGTTTATCAATAGACAACTCGAGCAAGGTAAAAACTTCCAATGCATTTAAAATGGATGCTGTAGCTATTATTGAGCGACGGAGTGGTACATAAGCGTAGTCCCCTGTGGCAAGTTCCGTTTGTAAGTGTGAAAGCTTGTATAACTTTGATGAAACTTCTTGAGCTGAAACGGGTAGGAGCTCTAAAAGATAATTACAAAATTGATATGGTGATGGACAACTCAACCGCCAGCTTAGAGCCACTAAGATTTCGTACTCCATCCTAGTAATTTCTATAGCAGAGTACAACCCTCTTGACAATTTGCTTACTAAAGAGGCATCCATTTCAAACGGCTCAAATACCTTCACAGCGATGTACAGTGTCGTCATCGCTGCCAGCTGATACTCTTTACGGTTGAACCGTGCTCGTTCTGCACGATGGTGCGATGAGCAAAGAAATTGATCGAGATAAGACATTGCAATACTTACTGTATCACGATGTAAATTTGTACAATCGACAACATTGAAACACCATTGTGCCATTTTAGAGCGGCACGATTCATCGATCGGACTGATTTCGAAATTTGTGTTGTAACGTAGGAGATCCGAAGACGTGTTGTTAAGGTAGTCATGACACAGGTAGCTTTGCTCTTGCGCAAGCATAGCTGATATGCAATTGCATACATCCATGAGCTTGATTGATTGTGCTGATGAGTTGGATTCTAACTCGTCAATGTGATCTTTTAGCATAAGTATTGATTTCGAGATAAACGTAAATTCTATTTTCTATCTGGCTTATACTGCATACAATGAGATGATGTATAAAAAAATATCATATATTATACAGTCGTCCAAGATGCTTCACACATCATGCTCAAGGCTGACTTTTGTTCCTCTTACTCTCTCTGTGAACGAAGTAACCTCTTGTTGTACCATTTTTCTACGAAAGACGCAGAATCAAAGTTGACACGTCAACTGAGAGAGTTCTCATCGCAAACTTTCATATGATTTTTGGTATTGTACAGCTGTGAACGTGTACCATACCCCTGTAGTAATATGAATTCACAGGGCTGGACAAGTAGGGTAGATACCTTTTTTAGAGATG
>JALLAW010000665.1:0-11809 GCA_036939535.1 Cyclotella kingstonii | reverse complement strand
AGATACAGGCAAAAAAAGCGGAGTAGAACTGATGTACATTTGCTGGGGACTATGGGCAGACAAATACGTTAGGTACCTAATTTTGATCTTCTTGGAATTTTCGAATCTTCGTTGAACTGCCACCAAACCAATGTAGCAAATACCATGCTAGCTATTCTATACTAAACATACCAATCATGTCTTCGTCTCAGAAGCGTACTCGAGAGAGAGAAAGTGTATTTTAATGTCATCTCTCCAACAGGAAACCACACACATCCTTGACGACAAAAAGTTCAAGACGACACAATGAACAAATACGTGCATCGCATCTTCAAATCATCTACTGCTTCCTCCATCACTCGTCATCATGTTCCCATATCAGACACAGCGGTAGGAAAACTCGTGCAAGAAGTCCAAGATGCAAAGCTTCTATATTTTGGTGAGTTCCATTCCGAATCTCGTATAATATCATTTCAGACTGAGTTGGTCAAGGAATGGTCGAAGCGCTTGGCAAAAGGATCCAAATCATCCAAGTTCGTCACGCCACCAAAGATACATTTAATTATGGAACACTTTTCAGTAGATATGCAAGATTTGTTGGATCGTTATCAAGGCCGTCATGCCAATGGTAGTGATGAAACATACTTCTCCAATGATGAAAACGAGGCGTTCAAACAATTTGTACAACGCTATAAGGATGATTATGGTACGGAAGGACATGACTTAGTTCCCTATTGTGAGTTACTTCAATTTTGTCGGCAGACGGCAATAAATGGCTCTGCCTGTGACGAAAATGACCAAAGTTATTGTGAAGTTGTACTCCACGGTGGATTCATTCCAAGAAATCATGCTGCCCGATTGAATAAAGAATGTCCAGATGATCAATCGAAGCGATTATTTTTCGAAGAAATGTCAAATTTAAGAAAATATTTGCCACAAGAAGGAGATGCAATGTATAACGCATTGTTTGAAACTTCAATCACATCAAATTCATTAAACTCCCGTGATTCCTTTACTTTGAAAGGATCCTCAAAGCATAGACTCTTGATTCAGAGTTTGATGGATGGGACTGATCTCTATTCTGCTCCGTTTAGGGAAGAAGATTTACAGAATAGTCCCGATGAAGCCACGCCAATGGCACGCCTATATCAAGCCCAGCTCCTGAAAGACCATTCCATGGGGTATCGTATAGCAAAGATAATGTTAGACCACCATATCGTGCCGAATGCTTCTGATTCATCTTGTATGCAACAAATGTGTACCGATCGTTATCTCGTCATTGCTGGTTTTGGCCACTTAAAGCATCATTTAGGTGTACCTGAGTGTGTCGTGTCATATCTACGTGAAGAAGCTATTTATCATCCTGATGCATGCCGTCGAGCCGCCGCAATGGACCTGCTAATTAATGTTTCTTCATCAATTTCTCCTATAACAACTCGGACTAACGTGATGGGAAGAGGGTCTGCTCTTATTGGATGTCAAATGATGTACGAAGCATATGTGGAAGACTCGTATCCTTTATTACAGCAAGAAATAAAAAAGGCACTTGATGAAGATGCAGATGCAGATGTTGACATGATTAAACGGAAATTTCTGAAAGATTTATACCTGAATAACCCTGCACTCTTGGATGAGTGTATTCTCAAGTCAAACGAGATTAGTGGTCCTTTCTTACGATTTTCTGAAGGAATTGGTGGCTTTGGGCAACCGTGTGCGGACTATCTTTTTGTTTATGATGAAGATGATGAAAATATCATAAGTGATTCTGATCGTAACGAGATCAGTTCCATCGTAGATCAATGCACTTTTCAACGCTCTAGTGAAAATTCATCTGCAGAAGATAGTGATGCAAAGAAAGAAACTAGAGAAGCATATGAACGAGTGGGAAAAACTGCAGGGATAAAAGGAAATTCTGAAAGAGCACGTGCCATAATGAGACAGCTTGGTTATTCGGAGATAGATTTGTCTTATCTCGGCGACGATTACATTTACAACTTTCAGGGTGTCGCAAATCCTCATAACGTAGCTAAAATACGTTTTGGAGAAACTGTCCTTGACATTGGATCGGGTTTGGGAATCGACTCTTTTCTTGCCATGCGAGATAGTGGTGCTAGTAGACAGAACGATAAAGAGTCAATATCAAATGCATTTGTCATTGGTGTTGACCTTGCAGAATCTGAAGTTAATCATGCGACTGAAAGAGCCATCGAGAAAGGATACAATGTTCCTGAACGCCTAAGATTTATTCGTGGAGATGTGGAGGAATTGTTTTCAAACAATATTATCCTTCAAGGTACTTTTGATGTTTGCATCTCGAATGGAGCTTTTTGTCTTGTTCCTGACAAGAAGAAAGCATTTTATAATGGTAAGTAATTGTTTGAGGTCTTCATTTTCAACATTTTTTCTTATTCTTATGATCAATCTACAACTGGGAAAATTAAGTTTACAAAGCATTGCGTTCGGGAGGTCGTTGCGCAATCTCAACAACAACAATCATATCTGATAGCCTTGATCCATCGTTTGATTGGCCTGTCTGCATGCGAATGTTTGCTAGGTTGGATTCCTTGCAGCCCATGTTGGAGTCAATTGGGTTCACAAATGTAAAAATAATTAATGCAGAAAGTCTTATGGAAGGTTTAGAACTTCCTGAGGAGTGTCAAAAAGTTGATAGTAGACGCTTCAAAATTCATGGCAAGTATGCTGATCAATATGGCTTCTTACAGAATATAGATATGGATAACTTGTGTAAAGTTGTCACTATTTACGGTGAAAAGACATGAAAAACCTCACTAGTTGGCATTATATAAATTATAAAGTAAACATGTAATGCATACCCAAACTATTTCAATTAGAGTTACGTTCGTTTTGAATCAAGCATTACAGCTGTTAGATATTTCTGTTCCCCCTGAAGTTCAGTGAATATTAATGATGATCTATGATTCATACCATCTTCTGGTAGAAACATTATTACAGTAACTGAATTGATTCCCACAATAATACACCAACGAAAGAGTATAGTCGACAGGAGATTTTATGTTGGCAAGACAACTTTGCTACAGGGAGAAATGTCAGAGTATTCTTGAGTTAGTTGGATAAGCAGGGACTAAAACGAAACCAAAAATAGTAACATAAAACAAGTACAGCCAAAGAATTCACACATGCTTAGTTTCAAAATCTAGGTTTACTTGTGCAAAGCTAATCAATGTATCTAAGGGTTCAAGTGCGCTTCCTTTGTGAGAGTTGGAACTCGTATCTTGTGAGTTGTAATCTGAAGAGAATTCACACTTCCTAGCTGCATGCACAGCAGAATCTCTGAGAGGAAATGATCTAGGGGAGCCTAGTTTAATCATTGGAACTCAGCAGATGGATATCTTGAGGAAGTCCCTGTCAGAGTTCCAGATAATTAACATGACGATAGGCCTCTGTTTTTCCCTAATTTCTATCAGTTACACGAAGGCAATGGTTGGTGAACATGATTACCTGGGAAAACTTGACAAGCGTCTGAATCCTGTCCTCATTAAATCCATTTTCTGAGTAAAAATCATCTAGAGCAACAATGACAAACACCAGTCTGTAGGCAGGCATCTTGACATTGATACTATCAACATCATCCAAGTGAAGCTTACTGAGTAGTCGTTCTATTGACTAAGGGCGTCACTGGAAGGTAGCATGGCGGTTAGGGTAGAATTCTCAAATCAGGCACAGGGTACAGTTGTCGCATAGCTGTATCTCTACCTTTTAATCCATTAGATGATCTTGTGGTTCAAGACCACTGAGAGCTGTGGAAGATACATTTTGTACTGATTACCTTAAATGAAACATGACCACTCTTCTCTGGGTAGCATAGCTAATATCCTGACGATATGTGAAGGATAATTACTTGATGAAATAAGCAAAATACATCCAAGCTCCACAAGAAATTTAGGACAGCTATTATTAGAGAAGAAATACAGTGCGTTTGTGCAGCCACTCTGAGATGATAAGTTGAAGGTGTAGAAGATTTGACCTACAGAGATAAAGATATGAGACTTCTCTTGGATTTCGCTGACTCTTAAAAACCAAAGATATTGCTTGAGTTCAGCAACCTAATATGAGAGAGGTGTGTAACTCAGTTTTGATAATTGGAAAGTAAAGTGTTGGACATTATTCCACTTTAATTTCATGTTTGGAGAGAATGGAGATTGAGTGGGAGACTTTCTAAAAACGGTTATCTTCCACCTAAGAGTTTTTGGCAGCAAGGCATTGGAGGAGCTTAGTGGGAGGTGGGGAAGAATTTTTCCGATGCAGAATTGTCAATATTTGGCAAAGGTAGCAGTGGATTTAATATCTTTCCAATTTTCCTTCAAATTCAGGCTTGTAGTGTTGTAGCCCATAAGTATAAAGACAAATCTGTCCCATTTAAGATGACCAACGATCAGATGGAATTATGATGCCTATCATTTGACTTCAAAACCTCAAAATCCCCATCAGTGCAGCTGAAAAAGGTGTTATTGTCAAGTTTATTATCAGCAGTCCCTCCGTCTCCTTTCACAGCTCAGTTGAGGGTGTCTACTCATTGAATATTGTGTTGAAGAGGTGTATCTAGGAATATAAGAAACAAAACTTTAGAGAGGAGAGTGAGGATGTAGACCATGCCCATAAGGTAAAGTTGAAGAATGTCTCTCCTTCTGAATTCAGAACATTTTACTTCTGTGAAAGTCAGAAGTTTGTGTGTGATGTCATTCTATGTAGAGTTAGAAAAACGTCAATTGTAGCGTATGGATTATCTGGGATGACAAGAAAGCCTTGGAGAATTTTCTACACATTATGAGTTTGCTTTGAATGTCCTCTGAGTCCTTGTTTTCTAATGTATACAGAGGGAGCGTTCAAATCTAGGCTTTTCTCTGGCAAGGTAATGTTCAGAAGACTAGTCAAGGCAGGGTCAATTAAAGCATGTAAAATTGAAGGAGCTAAAGCTTCATTATTTGAGCTGAGTCAGAGTCATATCCAAAATGGAGCCCATAATGGCCAGGGTTGAATCAATTAACTCCAGAATCTCAAAGAGGCCCCAGGACAAAGTTGATCAAGCTCAACAAGGAACTCTAGTTAGACACAAATTGAAGTCAAGGTGGAGAGAAAGTCAATACAGGCTGAGGTATTGAAGGAAAGAAAAGTAAAGAAAGCACACATTGGAAGCTCTTCTCGAGGAATCACTTAATCCAAATAAATCAAGGCTGGCAGGTGTCAGACACATATCATCTGATTTTAGCATGATCAGAATAGTCTAATTCAAGTGTTTTCCCTCAAAGATGTAGAAAACACACTCATAAATGTATTTATCAGATGGTTGTTATATGCTTTTATCTCACATACTCTAAGAAACAAGCTACAGCCTTCTAGTAAAAGCAGAAGATTACTCCTGCCCCAGACGTGGATGCTGCCAATGTGTAGTTGGTAAAGTGGTAATTTATTAAGTTATTATTATCATAAAAGCAGAAAGGTTAACTGAATTACATTTAGTTCTAAACTTTATTCAAGTAAAAAACAGAGATTCAAAGGCAATTGGTATCCCAGAGTGTCACAAAAATCTTATCGCAACCCACGATTCAGATCACCAATCTCCTCAAAGAAGAATTGCTATTGCACTAAGGGGAGGTAACAACAGTGACGCATGTATGTTGATAGAAGATGAAGAGTACACGACTGAATTCGAAGTGGATACACCATTCTTACCTTATATGTCACTTACTCTAAGAGTGATTACTAAACAACTTACAGCCTTCTAGTAAAAGCTGAAGGGTTAATAAATTTATGTTTATTCTAGATATAGTTAAAGTACAAAACAAAGATTCAAAGGAAAGTGGCATCCTAGAAAGTCACAAAAATATTGGCAACCCACAATTCAGATCATCAATCTCTTTGGGGAAGAATTGATTAAGATGGCAGCTACAAGTTCACGTGGATACGTTGATGGAAGATGAAGAGTACATGACTGAATTTGAAGTGGATACACCTTTCTTACATGTAGCCAACCCAGGAGTGATAGTATTAAAGGGAAATTGAAGTCTTCCAGAGATACCTAGGCATTAGAGAAGGTCTAAAGAACTCATGAGAGCATCAATTGAAGAGGATCATCTGTTAGAATTAAAAGTCGAGCGAGTAAAATACATTGGAGTGACATCAAACCACATGATTGCTCACCTGCATTCCAGATAAAGAGCTGCTGATTTTTTTGACAAATGTGCTCTCTTAAATGACTTGAACATATCCTTGAGTGCTGCAGAGGTTCGAACAGTATAATTCAATCAAGCTGAAAAGGCAAATAAGGAGTTGTTACGTGTAAGCATATCTTCCCCACGAGAAATCAGCATGAACGTGGTTTTGAAAGCCTTTTAGGATGCTGGAGACTATGACGCAACAGTAAAGGAGTGGGAGGCTTGACCTGAAAAGGAAAACGTAAAAAGTATGATCACAATTGAGCACTGATATTTCCAGCGGAAACAAAATATTTCAGCAAAAAGCATGGGGTGTGTCGACCAATGATCTAGAATCATACGGAATGATTACTGAGGAAGTTGCAGTGTCACTTATCAAGGAGTACTCAAAAGACATCAAGGTGTGGAAGGAGCAAATAAAAGACTTAGCCAAAGCCATAACGGAGGTGATGAACGGACTTCAGGCTCAGATGAGGAGGGGATCTGAACCTGCACAAACTAACCCTGATCGCAGGAAGAGGCATGAGGACTAACAAAAATGATGCAGTGAGTCTTTCCCGTCCATCGTGGAACACTGCCAACCATAAAGATAATGATGTTAAGAGATAATTGTTAATGCATCCAAGCGCCGACAAAGATGACGTCTGTTCCAACCACATAAAGTGGCGAGGTGGCGAAAGCAGCTGTTAGGATAGTGTTGAAAGAAAACTAAAACAAAGAAGTAATTCACACTTTAATTTTGCTAACTACTGGGCTGAAAGTGACGATGATGAAAAAGGCCCACAAGATACCAAGATAGAAGAGACAAATATGGACAGAGGCACAAATGTGGTGAGAAGTAACAATTGAAAAGACGAAATGGTAATGAACTCTGCAGGAATATAACGCTTAGTTTGAAAAATGGCATCTTGCCATGCTTGGAATTAGCAATCAAAATGGTGGCGCCAACAAGTGGCAGCGACCTGAACGCATCAATTATGGCGCAGTTACATTGTAATGATTTGAACGACTGGGCAAGAAGACTTCGTCTTTCTATGGTTGAAAAGATTTTCATTGATAAGTATTTCAAAGTAATTAGACGAAGGGTGTACCACTATTTTTCACACTGGAAATCCAGTGTTCATGTTTCATAAACAAAAAAGCCATACCGTCTGCACCAAAACTAGAACTGTGCTGCAAAGGTGGAGAGAAGCATCAAGCCAGTGGTGACTAAACTGGGACAAGAATGTCAAGGGAGGAATGGTGCAAGTGATGAACAATGTAAATACCTTAACTTCAACTTCAAAAGCAATAATATTCTTCCATGCTGCGGCTGGTTTCCCTGTAACAGTAACATGGATGAAAACAATAAAGAATCAGAATTTTCACTCATGGCCAGGACTCACTGTGGCTGTCTTTTACACTTTTTACCTAGATATAAAAGCTACACCAAAAGGGCTCGTGAAGAAATGAAGAAGAAGTATCAGTTCAGGCAGAGGGAAAGTAAGCAAAGAAATAGACCGTAAATATGAAAATACTCAAAATGGTTGCATGATTTTGTAAGTGTTAACATAAACGAAACAGACGGAACACTTAAATGCTGACTACTGATCAAATACCCTGAACACAAGACGGATTGATCACATCAGCAAATTAATTTGGAAGTTGAACTTTAGTGTAGAGTAAGAAAAATGAAACAAAGAAACACAATATTTTTTGCCAATAAAGTCAAAATACTGCAAAGCAAAAAGATGTTATTGTCTTCACACTTGTCTCTGGACTGAAAGCAAAAAATGCGGAGAAATGTTGCACCTAACCAACTAGTGCTGGGGATAGAATAAATATTCCAAATGATGTTAGTACTTCAATTGCAAACTTGTTTTCAGTAAAAAACATTGAAATGTTGTGGTTACAACTCCAGAAGAAAGGTTATGACGTTAGATAATGGAAATTCTTGTTTAAGCTCACCTTTAAAACGGTAGGAGTATGGAAAAAGTAGAAAAAGAGATAGATACCTGATAAAATTTGAGAGACAAAGTAGATAAATCAGAGTATATCTATGTTAGCAACCGTCTGCGTCAGGGTTAGGGTTATTACATCTGCAACTCTGCAAGAACGCTTCGAAGAGTTGAAGGATACAGAATCTGCGATGGGGAGAATGGGTTATGTGTATCTCTGCAACAAGAGCAGCATGAGATCACTCACATCTGAGTGAGATTGTACGTGCATCCAACAGTCGATTGTCCTTTCTGACATGCGCACCAAGTGCATGACAAAGCCAGAGGTTTTTTCATTTATTCAAAAATGGTAAATTGAAACATTGCAAAAGCTGAGCAGCACTACTGCTGGGGGAAGAAACTTTATCTGTAGCTGAATAACCATTGTGCTATATGATCTGTACAAACTACCAGAACAGAATGGAGTAGGGTAGCAATGGAGGAGCTTTTGTGATGGCAGAATCGTTGATGATTCACTGGATGAATTGGATCATCTCAAATTCTGGTACAACAATTAGGAGGACATAAAATCACCCACCACAAAGATTGATGGTTCTTGGGAAAATGTTGATGAAACTAATGTGTTGGCCGCTGATGGTAAGATAGTATATCTAGTTTTTATCTTTGTCGATCACTAATTTCATTTCCATCGTTACCATCGTCATTGTCATTGTCAATGTCATTGTCATTGTCATTGTCATTGTCATTGTCATTGTCATTGTCATTGTTGTAGATCAATAATGTTGGTGGTATCCATCCTTGATGTTGTTGTCATTGATTGTCATCAATGCCACTGGCTGTTACAATTTTCAGGTGCAACGGAGGTCATTGCATCTAATATTGTGAAAAAGCAGCATCTCTACAAATTGGCTAACAAAGGTACAATCACCATTTCCCGCTGCGATATTGCATCTGCTGTTGGTAGCCCACAATTCTTTCTTGTCAAGGGAGAGAAGGTTCATCAGTCTAGTTATACTGGCGACTTCGCAGCAAAGACACTCCTCGCATGTACAAAGTAATTGCCAATCCAAATGCATACATGACTGATGAGGTGTAAAATGAAATGTCAACCGCATTTGCTGCTGGTGTGCATCAACTACCAGCTATTTGTGACTACCTACAGTTATAGATAACTATGACATTGGATGGAATTGAATCTTACTTGCAACCCAAAGCACAAAAAATATTTGCTGATCATAAAACCGTGATAGTGAAAGAGGAAGGAGATATGTCACATGTGTGTCAGGCATATGACAAGGATGTGGCAAAGGAGGATACACACCTTAACTGCTCACTTATTCATAAAATTCAGCTGGATATTGACATGGTCAATTAATGAAGACTTGTTTTGGTTGCAAACAGGGTAAGATTATTTCTTCTGGTGGTTCCAATAGTCTGATCTATTCGCATCTTCATTAAAGTGCTCATCTTGATCCAAATTTCTCAGGCACTAGATAAGATAAAGGCAAATGTATGGGTGCACAGTGATCGTCTTGTCAATCTGCGTCGATCTACCCTTGCTCCATTTGCGTAGTACATTCTGAAAGAGAAAATGTGAACGAATCCGGAAACCTCTTATACCACCCACAACATGGGATGTTTGATGCAATGCCAGCATGCTGGAAGAAATTGACCAAGACACATGATGTGAGGCTGTTACTCTCATAGGCTCATTATATGACAGTTTTCAGATCAATCCAAAGGAAAAATCTTAGTCGCTGTGCAATTTGAAGACCTTCCTGGATCTTGGATTTGAATGAGAGCCTTGGAAATCATATGTTGTAAAGATTCTCACACATCCTGATACAAGGTTCCAACTTAACATTTGCTTTTTCCTTTGGGTGAAGGCTGTTAATTTAACCAACATTCAAGTTGTTGAATCAGAAGGATTGTGTCTCCACTTTTTGATGAGTGTTATGCTGGGAGAGCAGTAATGGAAACTGCTACTATTTCATCTTTCACACAATGGAAGAGATCATTACCAAGAGTCTTGGTGTCAAAGTTGTTCACATTCCAGGTGGGTGCACTGGAAAATGCTAACCGGTTGATGTGGGACTTAACGAGACAATCAAGTCTCATGTGCGCAAAAGTGGGACTAAGTGACTGCCCAAAGCAATACTCCAAGATCTAATTGTGATGAAGTATCGTTGTGGGTGATTGATGCATTCAATGCAATATCTAACATCAGTATTATAAATGCAAGGAATATACAACAATTTGAGTGGTTCGATATAGAAATACAAATAAGTGTACTTTAAATGGCAATGGTTATGATAGACAACCTAACATTGCTGTATTAAAATCATATTGTTAATCAATTAACTAGAAAAATATATGTCTGAACAATTATATCTATCAGCAACAAACAAATAAAACACTAACAAGTTATCTACTTTGACCTCCTCTTTTTACTGACAATTTTATAATTAACATCATCATCACAATATTGGACCACTATAACTACAATCTTCTCACCCAAAAATGGTTGTTGTTTAGTTGTTGGTCAAAGCAAAACGATATTCTTTGTGTATTGAATGTGTCTTAGGTTCTTTTTAATGATCTGAAAGGTAAATCCCTTTGGCAACAATGTGACAATGTTCACCGAGTGCATTGTTTTGTCATGCAATGACTACATCAAATGAGTCTTCACAATGACTCCAGGTTCTTCCTTTCTATCTGTACATCTGAATTTGTGACTGTCGCAATCAACATCCCAATGAGTGAAGATGGGTGCTTGCGATACGTTTATCACAGGACTGCGCATAACCATATTCGCTCATAGTCGTTAAAGCATTGGCTGCTTGCTGAAGTGACACACCAAATTCATTTTATCGTCCACCTCTTTTTCCATGTCTGTAGACAATCTATAAGAATAAAATGCGCCATAAAATCCCAGATCAACGCTTCATTTGCAGAGAAAAAATAACACGTGGATTGGTGTGAAAATCATACAACAACTTTTTTGTTACTTCTGACAAAGCTATCATCGTTATAGATGCATTTAAGGAGGTTGTAACGAGTCTCTTACTGCATGTGAGTGTGCTTTTGAAAGAGGAACTTGGTGTATTTCACCCCTATTTTTGAATAGGAGGCATCTGATTCTTTGGGTAGGCCGCTGACAGAAGAGTCATCCCATTCAGACTTGGAGGAAGATCATGGTGGTGAAGAGTAGTGGGTGTCTTGGGAACAGCAAGACATTTCAAACCAATTACTTGGTATAATGATGTAATGATTATGCAAGAATACAGTCACACAAAGGGAAATACTACAGCAACCAACATGGATGACCTTTTTGGAGGAGCCATACTATTAGAAAAATGGCGAATGAATTTGGCAAGAGATACTAAGTATTGAACATGTAATGAAAATAATTGTTGAGTAATAATGTAAACAGTTTAGTTTACATCAAGATTATTCATCCTCCCTCGAGTTGTCGCTGTTTCCCTCATCAAAAATGTCCTCCACACAAAGAACACACTCAGTGCTCATGACTCCAGCGACACAGCAACCCATGTTCTGATGAACCATCTGCCACTTCGTCACATTCTCATCATCAACAGACCATATTGCCTTAACTTTAGCCACCTTAACGTAATACCAGCCACTATGTTCACATAACATCGCTGAAGGAAGCCAACATGACACGTTTCCAATCATAGA
>JALLAW010000664.1:0-11810 GCA_036939535.1 Cyclotella kingstonii | reverse complement strand
AAAAGACTTTGGTCTACCACTGCTTAGATAGTTTAAGTGGTAATTTAATAAGTAAAAAAAAAATTACTTGAGTCATCTTATGAATTATATATTTTGTCACCATAGTCTAGTGCAGTCACTACTTCACCAAAGGCAACACTCTCAATCCGCTCATTCATTCTCCTTTTTCATCTGCATGTTTTGTTGCATTGATTGTTTTACTTAACACTGATTGTTAGGTTTGCACACTATTGACTGCCACAAGAACACTTTCGCTTGGCCTCAAGTACAGCTCATTATCATGATACTGTGGAGGCACCACATCATGATAGTTTCTCCACATTTCAATAATTTTGTATGGATTCATTGTAGCTCCTTCTACCATTTGTAATGGCTTCTTAGAATCAGCTTTTAGAGTATTCATTGTTGTGCATGTCTTCTTCTAAGCTTTATGTGACAATGTTTTGTGATTCTGGAGATTGTTCACACAAGACTTGATTAATAGTGTTACATCATTCATACCACATAAGAACATTTAATTCTGTTATAATGACCTGACAGATCATGGTAGTACTTATCAAAAAAGACTGTCATAGTTTTGAAAATCCTCATGTACTGATAGAACAAACTATCACATAATCTGAGGTGTCCAGTATTTCAATGTAACATTCCGCTATAAAGATGTTTTGTTGACGATGAACGTGTTTGAGTGTGTTAAAGAGATAATCTGGAGTGTTTTTGTAAGCCCAACATCAAGATATATAAAGGTCAACTGCTTAAAATAACCCATTTCCTTCACTTCTCCACAATTGGGAGTAGCATAAAGTAAAAGTTCTACACAAAATCAGAGTATCTAAATACTTACAGTAAACTTTACTACAGTTACATAGAAATTATATCCATATAGGGAAAAAGGTGCCACCCATTAAGGAACAAGGGACAGCTCAATACAAAAGAAAACAAATTCACTACAAATAGGCTTGAGGTTCAACTGCATGCAGTTAAATGGAATATAATAGACAAAGAGAGAAATCAATTGAACATTTTCTGCTTACTTTCAACCTAAAGGACAGCTACATAGAGGTCAATACAAAATCACATAGGAATTATTCAAAAGGAGGATTATAGACAAGCAGATAACGAAAAAAATGGAGGAAGAGAACAAAAACACAGAAAGGAGAGATACCAAATGCCCAAGGGCCAAAAATAATGCTAAGACTAACAACCATTATCAGGATATGAATACTATGGGGTCAAATGAGGAAGGAAGAAGGATCAGACTGAAGCAACAGGAATCAATAAAGGAGGTTATCAAAAACTGATCACTCCTGATAACAAGTAAGGCTGCATAATAAAAAAATATCTGTATAAAAAGAAGGGTTCAAGCCTTGAAGTAAAAACAATAAGAGAGGTTTCAATCTGGTACCTTCTAGGAACAAGGGTACAGAAAGATGGGTCAAACAATTCATTAAAAACAAGGCAGTGATCAACTTTGCGGTGAGAGTTCATGAAAGGGGTACAGAGTATGATTATAAGGGGCATACAATAAGGAACAAGCTACTAGACAAACTGGCAGAGGCTATTATTTTAATTAGGAAAGTTGTTGACCCCAATTCTCAATTTATACCAAAAGAAAGATTAGACAAGCCCTCCATCTCAAATAGAGGAAAAATGCTTAGCTATGCCATTGGTGCAAAGGAGTATTTTTATGTCTACAACTCCACTAAGGAGTATTTGCCCATTAGGAACAGCAAGCTAATCTGAGGATTAGAAGTATTTGAAGAGAATATGAAGATAGAGGAAATGCTATCGATGGCAGAAGAAGACTTGAATGATGAGGAGATTTAGATTAAATTGAAACCATTACAAGTGTTGGAATCTGTACAAAATGTTGTAATAGTTAAAATCCCTGAGGATCTATCTGCGACATTGGTGGAGGCAGAAATGAAGACCATATTGAATGAACTTACCACAAGTCTTCCGAAACTTGCAGTAACACAAGGATACCCTTCTGGAATTCCATAAAATGTAAACTAATCAAAAAAATTACGTGGCTAGGCAAAGACAAACTAACATTCAATATTCACATAAGCACAAATAAAGAAGGGAGATTGCATCAACTGCTTGATGAAGCTGAGCTGCAAGGCCTGGGCAAATGTACATTTTCTCTGAAGGTGCCAGACAACGCTGACCCAGAAGGGGAGAAAGAGAGCTCTACATGAGGAAGATTGATATTCATGAAATGTGCATGAGGAATATGTGTTAAGATCACAGGGATGTTTCAGATGGATCATCAAGTCATGATCAGGTTTGCTGTGAATGAGGATAGTGTGAGGAAGAGAGAAGGTTATCGATCAGAGATATTTTGGGTTCACTAGAGATCAAGGTCAACGAATGAAAATCTTTCTTGACAAAAGACAGAGCCCCAGAACCAAACCCAAACATAAAAACTGAGGTACTGTGTGTCCAAAGACCAAGCCAGTAATGTGGTTACTTACTTTCAAAGTTCAGACTATGAGGTTGAAACGTACGCAGGGCAATTCTCAAATGCCCAGCTGCTCAGATCTTCACAAAATGCTAAGAAATGGAGCAGCTATGTCTAATATGAAAAAACTACTTTTAGGAGGCTTCACACCAGAAAGAAAGCACAAGTGGATCACACAGTGAATGAGTCAAGGTTGGCTATAAGGTTAAAGAGGACACACCAAAAGAATTGATGGAGGAGGCATTAAAAGGGTCAGATGAAGACACATTAGGCCTGATTGAAGAAGAGATCCTAAACATGCAAGAGATGTTGGATAGAATTGACAAGTTGAGAACACTAGGAAAGACTAAAGTGGAAGTATTTGACGCATTCAACACCATCTCAGGTCTTTCCATTCCAAACAACAGGTCCTCCAACACAGCCAACACAAATGAACACTCGATTTTTAGAGTAAATAGTTTTGATGAGGACTCAGAGGAAGAGAATGATGGAAAAATGAATCAGAAAAGAGTGTTACTTGACCATCTCAAATTAGTCCAGGACTCAGAGGAAATGAAAAAGGACTCAGGCAGTTTGTTGGATAAGGAATCTTCGGAGGAGGAAGTGTGAAATGAAGGAAGCTCAAAAATGAGTGAAAGAGAGAAATGACTGCAACTAATGCAACTCATAGACTAAACAAAGGGATTGTAGAAGGGGACAAAGGAACACAGGAAGAGGAAGAGGAAGAAAAGAATTATCTTGCTGCGGTTCCCAAGATTCAAAATCAAAATGATGAAAGATCTAAGGGAGAAGGAAGGCTGTCATTAGAGAAGAAACATTTGGCTAAAACAAACCAATTAATCAAGGCTTTGCCAGTTAAGACAAAATGCGACACGCATAGAATGCTTAGCAGGATTAAAATCTTTATGGTTGATGCCACACTCAACCAAATTTGATCTTGAGGGGGATGAACAGGATAATTTTTTAAAAACTCTTCAAAAGTAAGAAGGAGAAGACAAGGATGACCATATGCTCTTCTTAGACCGCTGCTTCATTGAGATTGTGAGAATAAAACAATCAATTACTGGTAAGACCTTGGATAAGGATAATGCGTCCTGTCAAGGCGCAGTGGGAAATGAGTAGCAGGGGGACTCTCTACCATTAGTCCTGACTCTGAGGGTAGAGAGAGTAGGGGGAGTTTGGTAAAACAGTGGTTGAACATATGGGGAAACCAACAATAAGGAGCACTAGATACAGATTGAAACAAATAAAAAATAGTAAGCAGATTAATGTTTGAGCTAATGAGAAATGTTATTAGACTACTCACTAAAAATCCCTTACAAAGGACAGAATACTGGTCAGGAATACAAGAACAATGAACCAACGGATAGTAGTCACAGAATTAATCTTCTAGAAAAAGATCTTCTTGACAAAAAACACAGCAATAACAAAATATGGTTGGGAAGATACCAGAAAAAGAAGGGTGATTCAACATAATAATGTGCCTATGATGAGGCTGCACACAAGAGGCCAACAGACTAGTAAAATTCAACAGATGGAGAACATTAGCTCTAAATACAAAGCAGGCTGCATTGGACTCTTTGAAATAATTTAAATTGGTAATTCCCGAAGAACCGACACAACAGGGTCACAAACCTGAAGCATTGTCTCACTGATGGTGACTCAAGAGCAATACAAACACACAGTGGGAAGCTGTAGAGAAGCATGTACCAGGAAGAGTGTAGCTCATATGCAGAGGGCAGCTAATAAAGTTTGCAAAAGAGTCAGAGGTGGACATCAGAGGTTTAGGAAGGTGGATTTCATGATGTTTCCACAGCAACAACAATATAGTTACCAGGGTCATGATACCCTATAAGAATGGGGACAGCAGAAGTGGAGGACTAAAATCAATCTTCAGTCAATATCAACGATACATAAAAATCATATAAAGAAGGGAGACAGACAGATCTTTGTCAATGATGTGGTGTATCAATAAATTATCTGTTAAAACTCTGGAGACAATTTCTTCTTCTTACAGATGCAAATGATCATATAGAAAAAGGGAGATTCAGAAAACGGATGGAAAATGAAGTAGAGGGGTTGGAAGAGATATCACATAAGTGGTGGGGTGATAACACCTTCAAGACACACATCAATGGCTCTTACCCAATAGATGGTGAAATTGCATCTTAAGGTGTTGAGATTACAAATGTTAGCTTTCTGGACTTTAATAGCTCGTCAGGTTATCACTGACCAATCATACTAGACCTCTGATCCAGATCTATGGTAGGTGAATATCAGCAAAAAGTTATTAGACCAGTAGAAAGAAAACTAGTTCTTGCAAACAAAAAAGCTACAAAGAAGTATATTAGGCTGGTAGAAAATCAGCTTAGCAGGCACAAAATAGTGGAAAGACACTAGAGGTTCGCCACCAGGAACACCATTCCTTTATTCAGA
This sequence comes from Cyclotella kingstonii, assembly GCA_036939535.1. Lineage (NCBI taxonomy): Eukaryota > Bacillariophyta > Thalassiosirophyceae > Thalassiosirales > Thalassiosiraceae > Cyclotella > Cyclotella kingstonii. The sequence goes on along the minus strand of JALLAW010000664.1, from coordinate 6,910 downwards.
AAAGGAGAAGAGAAAGTAATATGGAACTGTGGCAAATACTGCTAAGGTAGATGGAGAGAATGTCTAACACAGTTTAAAGCGTTTAGGAGTCAGCACTTACAGAATTGCCTTGCTAAAGCAATCAGTGAGAATGAAAGGAGTAAAATTAGCGCTATTAAAGGCCAAAGTGGTCTATCTAGGACAGCTTTGGTGAACACATTTTTGCAATCTGTGGTGATAAAACATGTATTGATTGGCAGCAAACAGTTTGACTTCAATGCGACTACTTTTGTTCTACCCAAATTAGGTTAGGTTAGTCCAACACAGTGGAATATTTGTTCAAACCAAATGAAGAATTTTATACTTCAAAAAGCTTGCTGTTTTGGCTGAGAATCTTCTCCAGTTCTGGTGGTGTTTATGATCACAATTGTTTTGCAATAATTTTTGACCATAGGTTTGAAGGGACTTGTAATAGTTCTTTTTAAGTTTTCCAGATAATTACCTGAGCAGTCTTTAATGTTAAGAAGTGACAGAAATCTTCCACAAAATTGTTCAGAGCATAACTGTGATTTGCCAGTGGGATTGAGTGCCAGATTTTTCTTCCTCTGAAAACCCTTAATCTCTTGCCTGAACATTGACCTACAATCTCTCCCAGATGGTGTGCCTTTGATTTTTCGCAGCTCAACCTACTTATTTGACTCCCTTATGATTATCCATCTGATCGCATCGTTTACATAAGCAGATATTAAGATATCCTGTTTTTCTTTTTTGGAGAATTTGGATTGTTTGCATTAAATGTCACAGCACCTATAATATGCTACCCTCTTTTCCTTCTGGAAGTGTGTCCATCAAAATTTGTGTCTTTCCCAAGTCATATTGCCTCTTTTAGGTTGAACTCCCTTGTCAGTATCCAATTTTGTGGTTTCTTTTGGATAAAAGAACTCGAATTCTGATATTCATACGAGGTGGATCACATGACTTGACTTCCGTGCTGGAGTGATATCATAGCGACTATTTTGATCCATGATTTTTTGTTTTGCAGTGATAACCCTCACCATACACTGTTGCAATTTTTTATCTCTCATCTCTATATCTTTCAGCTGGTTCAGATATAATGTAAATTTGTTTGTACTCATAGGCGATAGTGCCTTATTCTTATAGAGCTCGAAACATTTTATCAGATTGAAAGCATTTCCTAACATGATTTCTTCCCTAAATTTGTCTGTTGTGATGGTGATTGGTCTGATTCCTGGATGTTGTAAGATGGCTCCAAAAACTGTGTACTTTCCTTCCACCTTAAATTTCTCAAGTGCTATGTTATCATATTCATATTGTTCCCCCAGGGTCTGTCCTTTTATGATTCATGTTGCGTTTCTTGTCTTCATTTACCTTTCATCCTTGAAATCAAAATCTTTGGTTTTGATAGCTCACTGTATGCGTCTTAACTACTTTAATCAATTGTGGAGAGTTTATGCCTAATTCACCTTCGTCCTCATCTAGAACAAATGCCATTATCTTTCGGGGCATTGTTCTTTTCCTCTGTACTTGGTTTTAAAGGGCTGCTTCTTGGATGTTTTCTTCACCTCTGGTACGCCTGTTGTCTACGTCATTGTTGCATTCATAAAAGATGTCATTGTATAGTTTGAAGAGGTAGCCAATTTTGACATTGATTGTTTCAGTTGGTGGTTTTCATCACAAATATTCTTCTCTAGTAGGAACAATTTAACTGTATCTCCTTTTGATTCAAAAATACTCCCTGCTTCTGTATTATCCAGTTTAATGATCCAAGTACATAATTTGAAAAGTTCAGTCATTGCATATCTAATTTCAGTCAATATTTGAGGTCTCCAAAATTGACCATGAGCATGTTGAACATACTTTGGCTTGGATAATACAGTTTTTGCACAACAGATGGTCATAGTTAATCACCATCAGTGTCCTGGACACCTCTGTGCATTTGGACAAGTTAATGCTTTAATACATTCTTTAGGTTTCTTCCAGACAGTCATGGTCAACATGGTGTTATTTTATCTAGATCAAGGATTCATTGGCTGTGGATGCTGAGAATACGATTTTTTTCTTTTACAAAGCTGCATTGGAATAAGAATAATGTTACCCATAAATCTTTTAAATTTTACGATGAACTAGAAGAAATATACCACAAGTTAAAATCCACTAGTATGAGATTAACTGTGCCCTAGGAGGACAAAGGAACCTTGTGGGTGGATTATAACATGCTCCCCCTTATTGATTGTCAGTATATCGTCTTCCTTTTTAAGACTTGAACAAGATGGATTGCTCCCTTTGCACCTTAAGTAGAGTTATTTAGTGCAAAGATTTCTCATACATAGTGATTCCATCTAGAGAGATGATGGTTTGCATGATTAATATTACTAGTAGTACCCAGAAAACTATTGTATAATGCACTATATTTCAAGGAAGATGCAAAATGAAGCTGACCAATGAATGCATTTGTGCATGATAAGATTCTTTTTCTCATGAAGCATTAAGCACTATACTAACAATAGTAATTATCTCAAAATATGTTGCACTACAGTACTCGTCTAGGGGCAAGAAACATCAAGCAGTGTACAGCAAGTAACGTTTCGCATGACTTATTTTTTGATCAAATCATTGTGTGTTAAAAATTTGTCTAATCTTACTTCATTTCCAGAAGTGCAATGCAATGCTATGATGTAAATAGGATTGAGGGTCACCTTCACTCATAGAGATCACCACCAAGATCATCGTTTGCATCTATTCTGCTGGCACTTCTTATGTCATCAAACTTAAAATTTGTTGCTGCTTCCCCTCGAACAGCTTTTTGCTTCTCCGCAAATTGCTCGTACACAGCAATGTCCTGCTCACTCACACTACGCCGGGCTTTTGACATGGCGAAATTGAAATGGCGCTTGGTAATAAGCATATCCTCTGGGCGCATTTTTCCCTCATCCTCTTCAATCTCTCCGGCTGCAACGCTCTTCAATCTATCTTCCTCAGCCAAGATGGCCTCTCGAATAGCAAGTTTAGAAGCAGATGTACAAATTTCTGTTATGTCGGCTCCACTGAAGCCATGAGTCGACCGGGCAAGAACTTCAATATTAATAGAAGGATCCACCGGAGCCTTCCTCAATGCAGCTCTGAAGATCGCCACTCGACTGGCAAAATCTGGCAATGGGATGTAAATAAGTTGGTCCAAACGCCCCGGTCGAATGACGGCAGGGTCAATTATATCTGGACGATTTGTTGCTCCGATTACAAATACATTTTTGCGTGCTCCAACACCATCAACTTCGGTAAGGATTTGGTTAATCACACGATCTCCAGCCTCGCTGCTACCAGGTCCACCTATGCATATTAGTAATAGTCATTAGAATTGCACTTATAGATGTTGACAAAGCTGATTCTCATCTATTTTGAACTCACCGCTACCTCGAGTTTTTGCAATAGAATCCATCTCATCAAACATGAGAATGCACGGCGATGCCGCCCGCGCTTTGTCAAATAATTCACGAACATTCGCCTCACTCTCTCCAAACCACTGAGTCAATAACTCTGGTCCTTTAATACTGATGAAATTCGCTCCGCATTCGTTGGCGATCGCTTTAGCCAACAAGGTTTTCCCGCATCCAGGCGGACCATAGAATAGCACTCCTTTAGATGGATTCATTCCAAATTTAATGTATTTTTCGGCGTGTTCCACTGGGTATTGTACAGTTTCATGAAGCTCACGCTTGACGTCCTCCAAACCGCCGACATCTTCCCAATGGACATCAGGTACTTCAACCTAAATATTTTGCGACATTCCATGAAGGTAAAAATGTCAACATTCCCATGGGAAGAAAACTAGAGTTGAGCGAATATCATTAATCTTACCGCACTCTCACGCAACGAAGAAGGATGGACTACCCCCATAGCATGCTCAAAGTGGTTCATATCCACTACTATGCTATCCAAAATCTTTTTATCCACTCTATCTTTGTCGAAATCAATCAGACCCATTTTTTCCCTAATACACTCTAAGGCCGCTTCCATACAAAGCTGTTGCAAATCGGCACCGACAAACCCATGACTACCCCGCGCAAGTATATCTAAATCAACGTCTTTTCCCAGACGCATGTCACGAGTTTTGATCTGAAGTATTTCTAGCCGACCCTTTTCATCGGGAATACCCATATCTAATTCTCGATCGAAACGTCCAGGGCGACGTAGGGCAGGCTCGATCACTCCGGCACGATTCGTTGCGGCAATGACAATCACTTTTGAGCTCGATTTGAGTCCATCCATAAGTGTAAGAAGTTGACTAACAATACGTTTTTCTACTTCTCCTCCAGCTTTGTCTCTACGTGGTGCAATAGAATCAATTTCATCAATGAAGATGATTGCACCGTTGTAATCTGGGGCATTTGCTTCCGCATCTTCAAAAGCTCGACGTAAGTTCGTTTCCGATTCACCAGCACGTTTGGAGATAACTTCAGGGCCGTTAATGACGAAGAAGTAAGCACCTGTCTCAGCAGCGACAGCACGAGCCATTGCGGTCTTTCCACAACCAGATGGGCCGGTGAGTAATACTCCACGAGGAGTGTTGATCCCAAGTTTGGTCCACAGTTCAGGATGACGAAGTGGAAGTTCCACCAACTCACGTATCGCCGCAAGGTGACTCGATGCACCACCGATAGCATCATATCCAGCATCTGCCAAATCGTCCACGTCTCCTCGCTCTATGGGTTCTCCTTCGCATTCGATTACAGTATCATCGACTACTACACACGCCGAATCCCCATCCACTTCCACACTATCAATCTCTACGCATTGGAATTCTATCAAACCGTAAGGTCCATCGATATGGAATGAGTCTCCTCGATGAAGAGTGCGGAATTTCCCTTCAAAGTATGGACGAAGGTACGTCTCAAACAAACCACCGCCATCGGAAGTGACATCCATTCCCGCCTGCTGAACTGAATCTCCAAACGGAAGTATGAGAACAGCTTTCCCAAATTTGACATTGGGTGCAGGTGTAACCACAACGGCATCTCCTGCACGAACACCGGCATTTTTCATCGCATCCCTTGTCAATCCTATTGCGCCATGAAACAGGACCTCTCCATTCGTGTTTCCCGCCGTTGATCTGACAACACTGGCATCTAACGCCGATATATCCGAATCAGGTATCATAGCAACGTTAACCACAGTCTTTCTTCCTCGTTTACCTTTGATAAATACTGTATCGCCATCGAATATGCCCATAGACTCCATAGCTGATTCCATCATTCCTGCGACATTGTGGCCTTCCTCTGCCGACGAGTCGTAGAGAAAGACTCGCATCGAGTTTTTCAAAGAGGATGAGAGGATTGCCTGGGCGTTGTTTTTTGATTCATTTTTTGTTGTGTGAGTCGAGGATGGAAGTGATGATGACGTGTTTTTTGCGTCTTTAGCAGTACTACTTTTCGGAGTTGCAGACTTTCCATGTGTCTGCTGCTCGACTTTTTTCTTCTTCTTTTTATTCGAAGTTGGTTTCCTCGCTGGTTCTATTGTTGTGATATGTATATTTCCAACAGAGAAGAAATGCAGTAAATGATGATTCATTGAATGAGAAGGAACATTCATAAAGTTAAATTATCTCTATTGTAAGCATAGTTGTAAGGTGAAAGTCTTTGATATATGGAATGATAACTTAAAGCGAAGCTTGTGCCACTACACTTCTGATAAGTAGTCTACAATTTTGACTCACCAACAGCGCCACCTCGAGAGTTCAACCAGGTTGTATACAATATCTGACGACCTGTTTTCAAAGGACGATGTTTTGAAATCACTCCAAGCCATGGAAGAGATGACGACGTGGTTGTAAATAGACAGAACGCAACTGCCGCAACCGCAGTAGCGGTCTTAGATCTTATTATCTTCATTCGGTGAGACTTGGAATGCCGGTACTTTAATAGCGACGAGGACTGAGCCTTTTCTCAAGACGATGTTATTCCTAACATGTGTGACAAGGGAAGTTGAATGACTGATTGTGATGGCATCTTGACCCATCAAAACTACCGGTGAGTACGTACTACTGCTACCTATAGTTGAGGTAACGCAATGTTACCCCTCAAGTGGCACCATACAATGTATTATAGCACTCCGAAAGTAATACACGTGGAATACCAGAAGAAATGAATGATTGTATGGTAGGAGTACTAATTGATTGTGAATATAGTCTGTCCATAGAATTCAACTCTATATGTGTCCCAAAATAAAATAGAATTCGACTCCTATTCTAGCTATTTTTGAAATGTCAAACTCTACATTACTTTAGGACACTATCATACTGTAAAGAACACATAGAAGCCAAACCACTTCTGATTGGAAGCTCTTTATAAGAGCTATACAATAATACAAGATTTTGCTAGGATCAGATGGTTTTTGAAAAAGTTATGCATGATCAAAAAGTCTACATTTTTCTGGGACATACTTATGTTAGAGCATCTCCACCAGTGATGCCAGAACTGTACAATGGAAAAATGTATGGTAGTACTATACCAGTAAAAAACCTATCAGTAGCATTTGCATCAACTTAGTACCATTGAAACTATTTTTTCAAGCTACATAAAAGTCACTCAATGGAGTGCTCCCAGAATTTGACCAAACCTTATTTGACCAAATTGCATTTGTCAGAAAATTTTGCATAGGTTATGCCATATTTTGTATAAATGGAAGTTCTTTGAATTTAAATTTTGTGGTCACTACTACCCCAATACCTGTCACAATGAATTTAAAATCAGCACTACCCAACACCATGTCTCCATCCATCTACTACCAGCATGCCTTCCTCTACATGATAACATCTGATTCATTTGATGATATTATGCCTTCTAATCATTCAAGATATGCAAAGAATTTTATAACTCTTTATCCATAGAGAAAAGGGGTAAAAGAGCAGAGAGAT
>JALLAW010000663.1:0-11813 GCA_036939535.1 Cyclotella kingstonii | reverse complement strand
AATTGCGCTTATGGTACTTCTATTATGTGAAAGCTAGTCAAACACTTTGTTTTTGTTAATGGAAATGTTCCAACAAAGAGATAATTGTACCTCTATTGTTAATGTAGTCCTCTACATACTTACACGTGACAAAGTGTCACTGTTTTCTGTGATGTAGGTTAAGTCTCTCTCAACATGTCATACAGAAATTCTAGATACTCCTACCCTCCAATTTCCACTCTAAACTGAAACAATCCTCCAACCCCTTTCTACACACACACACAAAATCTAAATAGGTTCCATCATCCAAACATGTCAGCAGATGCTGATATTGTCATTCTTGTGTTTGCCGCTGTTGAAAAGAATACTTCCAAAGAACATGCGGTACTCACACCATCATTTGCTGAAAGTGTTTTTGGAAAGTCAAGCCAAGGAACAAAACACTTATAGGTCATTTAAGAGTGTTACACACTTTTTTGATTTGGCTTCTTCATTCATTCCTTGTTGATACCATTTCAATTCAGACTTCTTGTTAACTTCTGCAATATAAGATTCAACTAGATCACTAGATAATCCTTTTTATGAAAAGGAAACCCTTGGTTAATATAATGTTGCATTTATGGAAAATACATGATTGATGTCACAAAATAATGCTTTTTCAAATATTTATTCTTCCTTAAATCAATAGAACAGCTCTATTGGAACAATTGTTTTTGGACTACTCACAACAATCTTGTGTACCTGCCTGCCTTATTTCTTCTATTTAGTTTTTTCTATTTCTATTTTACTCTATTTTGAACCCTTTTTATTTCTGTCTGTCTGAAATGTTCTATTCTATTTTATTTTTTCAACTGATGCCTCCACATGAAACATTGAAAAATAAAATTATCTTTGTTTTCCATCTCTGTGATTGTCACAATGACACCCTTGAACTTTTCTATTACTCGATGCTTCGATGTCTTGATACTTTGACACTTCCATGGCTTGGCTACGGCTTACTTTCCATCAACGGCTCCTTCTTGTTTTGTACCATAACTCTTTGAGAGAGAGAGACTAGACCTTCATTGTGATGCTGTAATTAAGTCGCATCATTCGCCATGGCATAAACTTTATTCGAAGGGAGAAGGGTTGTCATTTATTTGATGACTGGGTTATCATTTGCTGGTTTTATCAACCCTCTCAGGAGGATCTTTCCGCTTGTTGCTGGTGATGATGCCCTGGAGCGTAGGAGACGGTGGCCACCCCTGTTTGCACCCAAGGACGAGCTGAGATTATTTTTGTTTTACATTTCATTCATGATAGGGCTAAAACATCTCTGTCAATTATTCGGAGTTGTTCCATCTGTTTGCAGTCAGACAATAAACAAAGTTATGTGTCTTATATTGAATGGATTAAGAAGGCATCCACACGCAAGAGTACAGTTCGCCCACAAGGAAATCATGAAACAATTCGCATCCATTGTGAGCCAGGGATCAAGATGCCATTGGATTTATGGATGGTGTGTCATTGTGAACAGAGTGTACTAGCAATGAAATGATGAAAAATGTATATGATGGTGGCTATGAGAAAGTCACTGTGGTCAACAATGTCAGTGCTTACTGTCCAAACAGTAAATTTTTGTGTGTGATCGAAATCCCTGGGTACTGGCATGATGGCTCTCTTGCCTCAAAAAATTGGGTAAAATGAATATGTGTGGACCAGGATTTCCCCAGAATAGCGATGTCTATGATAAACTCGTCAGCGCATTTTGTGAGCAGCAGATTTGTCATCTTCACTCAAACATGCTCAAACAATTTATTCAAAGATCCAATCTACACACATCTCCGCCATGCAAGTGAGTGGGGAATTTGTGGATTGCATGCCCCGTTTCCGCAAAGCTTTTGTTTTGTTTCATAACTGTGATCTCATCTTAGGTGAGTTCTAGAACTCTATTACTAGTGGCCTTGTGTCTCATTCGATCTCTAGAGATCAATAGAATGTTTTCACCTTTGAATATGACCAGAGAGGTGCTCCCAATCTACACACTTGATAGTTCAGTAAGCCTAAGTCTTCATTTTGGATCAGGACTTTTTTGAGAGAGTTTTTTTCCTAATCTTAAAGTATAATCTTAAGATCTGGATGAATTTTGGGCTGCGCTTTAATACCTGGGTGACACTACCAAAAGTAAATGAAAAGCAGCTGCTAAAAAAGTCTTTTGTTTGAGGTAAATGTATGTTGCAGTGTCATTCTACAGATGAAAGTAAAACTAAATTATATTCATATAAAATTGCAGGCTCAAGTTACAGCTCAAAGTGTCATTGTCACAAGAACTTGAGGAAAATTCTTTGGAGAAAGTTATTTTTTTTAGAATGATAAAGTCTTCATTGAAATTTAAGTTTGGATAAAATTAATGTTTCAGTGTAATGGATGTCTATTATACAAAATGAACATTAAAGAACCCAGTTCATTCAATGTTTTGGAGTGTAATAAATTCTTTTCATGATGCATATTGGGAAAAATGAATGAGTTTATTATTCAGATTGGACAGTGATGTATAGTAGACAGTATAAGATAATTGGGAAACATAAATATAAAATTTTATTTGTGAGGCTAATATATGTAATGAATAAATCATATTTTACCAATACCTTCCACAATATGGAAGGTATAGGTTATGAGCCAAAAACATATGCTCATGTGACAATTGCAAATATTGTCTGGCCATTATATATTCTACATGCTTTTCATGTGTGTTGTTGTATTTTATCAATCTACTTGTAATAGGTATCAATGTTACTGCATTTGTACTTACCATATGAGTAATGACTAGAAATTGTGTTTCTCCATAAACAGTTTATTTGTTAACCATACATATAGTCACTCAGTAACCATATTTATAGTAGCTTTCATGCAAACTTTTATTAACATATACCTTGACACTGTTTGCTACTTAATTACAATTTATTACATGTCTTGAAAGCTTATTTATAGCCTTGCATATCATGATAACAGGAAGCTTAAATTTCAGGTAAAAAGTCACTCTTATTTGATTATCATACCAGTAGCCTCGCATTAATCATATTATTGTTCCTGCATTGAGACTTCTACCCACAGCACTACCACTTAATATCCATGCTTGCTATGTGGCACACAATGGTTCCAGGTTGAAGGATCTCTTCACTTGATCCAAGTGATTGAACATGGTTGCCATGACAACAGATGGTCAATGTGCTGATAAATAACCTGACTTTCTTTATAGTATACTGATGCTGCTCCAGCTCTTTCTTGCATAGTTAGTGTAATAGAAATGTAGAAGGGTTATGAAAGCAAAATGTAATCAGTTTTTCATGTGTGACTGGAAAAACTAGGATATTTCATGTATTATAATGTTAAGTCGGGTTCTTGTCATTGTGGAAGGATGAGGTCTATTTTGTAGTAGCCCTCTCAATACAAAGACAGAAATTCAAACGAAAAGTGGAAATGTATTTTGCTCATTTCATTTTTGATTTGATCTTCCTTGCTTCTAACTCCACAGCTGTAAGAGGTCCTTCATAATCAATAAATGTTCCCATCCAATGATCATAGAACATGCAATATTGACCATAATTGTAATTGAATTTTCTGTGATGCATTTCATGATTACAAACAGAATAGTTGAACCATTCTCCTGTAATAATTCTTTTGAGTCTCTGTCCAATTAGTGGAATTTTTTCAACCCAATTGAGAATGAGATTATCTGAACCAAAAATGAAAGATGATCCAGCAAAAGGCAACGAAAATTTAACATCATAAGGGCTGTGATTCAACATGGCCAATGCTGCATGGAGTTGGAAAAAGAAAATTATAGTATATGCATGGACTCCTCCACCTTCTACTACTGAGTGCTTTATGGCATCCACAGCCACTTCCCATCCATCACATGTTACTCTCATGCACAACAATTTAAAAGTGGGCAATAACATTTCTGCGGTAAATACTGCAAACCATGTACAAATAACTCCAATCATATGTTCTAAAGGATGCTCATTACCAGCATCCAAATATCCCCTGACAGGAAAATGTTGACGATGATGGTGTTTGTGAATCAATGGATATATAACAGGCAAGTGCATCAAATGATGCAACGGAGCGTATAGCATATCCATGGAGACAAACATGACTCCTAATGCAATAACTGTATTGCAGAGAGTTATTTCTGATATTGTCAGTGGTGTTTGTTTATTATAACCTCCATGCCAAAGATAATGAGTCAGTTGCATGACAAAGACGTATTCATTGAAGGCGTTTATGGATAGATAACTAATGGACCTAGCATCCAAACCAATGCAGCGTATGGGAGGCGCCCCAACTTGTCGTGTAGCTAGAACTTTGCTTTTTAGGCATGTGTCGATAAAGAACACCACTAGGTAGTCGTAAAATAGAATCGCGCATCGAATAGAAATGAAGCCGAATGCCCAAATGTAAATATTTGGAAAATTCCAAGGATTGAGGCGATATGTATTGTAGTATATGTAGTGAATCACAAAGATAGCAGTCAAGCAGTCGATTAATACACAGAAAGTAGTTGATTTTGGAAAGCGCCATGATGATCGGCGAATTGACAAAGCCTTCTTTCCACAATTATTGATAAAATTTTGAGGCTTGCCCCCATTTTGTAATCTTCTCGTTCCGTCAGTATTGGTGGTATGGCACATTGTTTGACTTCAAACAAAGAAGTAAGAAATATGAGCATAGAACGACATTGTGGCGACTGTGGCGGGGGTTGCTTCGTCAGAGGTCAAAATGACAAGAACAGCAGTAAAAAAAATTCGAAAAGAATTTGGACAGTAACGGAAATCATAATATTCACAATTTAGATGGTGAAGATAGTATGGTAGCTGTGGTAGTAGGTATGTACTCCTATTTACTATAGTACTGCACCATGTTGTAAGATCAATATCTTTCTCCTTGATCCAAAAGTACTATAGCACTGAAAGAAGGAATATGGTGGAAACGAAAGACAAAAGCACATTTGAAGAGATTTCAAAGGCAGCCGAATTTCTCCAACAAATTGCTCGACCTTTATTCAATGCAATTCTAATCGTAATCCCTACTTTCATCAAATTTGGGCGGGTCACTTACAAATTCTATAAGAGACTTCCAATAGTCTACGTTGAGCTGATAGTTGGATTTGTCATGTGTTTTATGGGAGGATTTTACCCTACAGTGTTTGCTGCGATTCAAGTAAGTTGACTATTGTTTGTGCGAAAAGAAACTTCTAGGTATCAAATTTTGAGTGTTTCCTATTTTTGTACCACAGGCTGCAGAGCATGGAGGTCTCACAACTGTAAGAAAATCTCTCAGCATTCTGAGTAAAGAGATTATGATTATAATTGATGAAAACAAAAAGGATAATGAGACCGATGACGACGGTGATGGAAAGAATGATGTCGATCAGATATCAAACCATGAATTCATCCAAAGAAAAGTAAGCCTTGTGCTGCGAAAAATGAATCCTGAAAAAGTGAATGATGCCATTGCATCCATTTACACAGTGTGAGCTATACGTACATGTTTATATTAAATTAAATCTTTAGTGTCACTGTTCATGCCTTCTAACTTTACATCATTAAATTAACGAAAGTTGGATGTCAGTCCTCGCAGTACTAACGATTGAGTTTGCAAGAACTATTGCACTGGCGTTGACTATTGGCAACTTCACCCAGAAATTAATGAATCGTTTTGTAGCTCCAATCATTGATAAAGCCACACCCGCTGAGTACAAGGTGAGGTTGAGTGATTTTTATCAAGGCGTATCCTGTATGATTTGTCATGTTGATTGTTTTACATCTGTTGTTGTACTTTGTCTGTATAGAAGTGGGTCCCCGTTCTGATGGACTGGTTCTGCAAAGGATCTGGGATATCCATAGCATGGATGATTCAAACAGTCATCTCTGCATTTACCTCAGCAATTGCAGGAGGCCTCATCATCTCTCGTGCAGTATTACAAATAGTAGATAAAAAACGGGATCACCAAGATACTGTGGTTGATGAGGTCACGTCATATGTGTTCGCAGCAATCGGATTTTACTTTCAGTTTTATGTGGGGTTTAGGACTCCATTTCCATTGAATGTTATTTTATCCCCTGTGCAACTGCTAGAGTATTACATTCGATGGGCAGTGACTAAGTAGTCATAGAAAATTCAGTAGCATAGTGAATGCTTCCATATGCAATTTGTTAGCCCTTTAAATTAATGACATTACAGGTGGTGGCATCATTCATGCATACTCTTGAGTAACATCAATTCTTTCCAGTTAAGCAATCCAATACATAGTACAACTACTCTAAGATTCATGAGATTTATTTCCTTGTTCCTATCTAAAGAAAGATCAATATAGTAACTTGAGAAATGACCTGAACAAGTGATTTTCTTTCACTCAATGATCAGCACCATGGAAATTAACGAAAATAGGCCTCGCATTCAAGTCTGGAACATTCCCATTGAGACTTTTATAAAATTCAACGAGCTCCTTTCCTTTATTTGCCACATTCTCAGCTCCAAAGCCAAACTTAATGAAGACTTCTTCAAGGGGGCCAGACATTCCAAACCGTGTGAGACCAATTTGAGCATGTGAAAAACGATGCCATCCATGTTCCGAGCTTGCTTCGACTGAAAGCGTGGGTACATTTCCAGGTAATACACTTCGACGATACTGCTCATCTTGATGCAGAAAAATTTCTTGACATGGCATTGACACAACTCTAGTTCGAATGGAGTACTCATTTAAAAGAATCTTAGATGCATCGACGCAACGCCAAACTTCTGATCCAGAAGCTACTAACACAAGATCAGGTGCTTCTTCACCATCTACCTCTATGACAGAGTAAGCCCCTTTCATTGCTTTCTCTCTAGATGAATGCTGAAGAGGAGCAACATTACCACGGGTACAACAAATTACAGTGGGAGTATGAACATGCTCAAGTGCAATTTGATATGCAGCAGCCATTTCATTTGCATCTGCAGCCCGCAATACATTCATGTTGGGCATGGCGCGTAGACTCTCAAGCATTTCTACAGGTTGATGAGTTGGACCGTCCTCACCAAGACCAATGGAATCATGTGTCATGATGTAAATCACACCAAAATTTGAGAGTGCCGAGCATCTCATAGCGCCCAGTGCATAACCAGCAAATTGTAGAAAAGTCGCACAGAAAGGACGAAATGCACCATACGCAAAAAGACCGTTGCATATAGCAGCCATTGAGTGTTCCCTTACTCCAAATCGAATAATTCTTCCTTCAGGAGTCTTCTTTTGAAAATCTTTGGCACCCTTAATATGACAGCAGTTACTATGCGTTAGGTCAGCACTTCCGCCGATCAACTCAGGAATTTTTCCGGCTACTGCATTGAGACATGCCTCGGAAAATTTCCTCGTCGCATTGGCGCTATCTTTCCCGAATACAAAGGTGGGTAGATCGTCAAAAGCTCCTTCAGGAAGCTCATGGTTGAAACGTCGTTCTAGCTCGCATGCTTTGTCCGGATAAGCAGCCTTATACATCGCAAATCTTCCATCCCATAGAGCACGTACCTTTTCAGCCTCAGCTACCTGCTGTTTGTAAAAAATTGCTACATCCTCAGGGATGTGAAATGATTTGTCAGGGCACATACCAAATAGACGAGATTTTATAGCTATTAACTCAGCAGAGCCTAGAGGCGCTCCGTGAGAAGACTCTGAACCCTGTTTGTTGGGAGATCCGTATCCAATTTCTGTGCGAACCTTGATAAGAGATGGTTTGTCAGAGACAGTTTTGGCTTTTTCAATAGCAGTACGAAGGTCGTCAAGTCCATTTGCGACATCATTCACAGTTTGGACGTGCCACCCATATGCTTCATAGCGCTTCTTCACGTCCTCCGTAAAAGCAAGCTCTGTCCTCCCATCAATCGTAATATTGTTGTCGTCATAGAGAACAATTAAATTCCCGAGACCAAGGTGTCCAGCAAGACTGGAGGCCTCTCCAGATATTCCTTCTTGAAGGCATCCATCACCACAAATTACGTAAGTCATGTTGGAAATGATATCGGGGAAATCGGGAGTATTATAGTTTGCTCCAAGATGTCTAGCAGCAATTGCCATACCGACAGCATTAGAAATTCCTTGTCCGAGTGGTCCAGTACAGACTTCTATTCCTACACATCATTGAGATTCGATCAGAAAAGTTGAATCTATTCTGTGATAATCAAATAATCAAACATGGTTTCAATGAACTCCTCACGTACCTTTGGTACAAAAGTTCTCAGGATGCCCAGGAGTCCGGCTTCCTATTTGACGAAACAATTTTAACTGCTCCATACTGCAATCCTGATATCCAGTCAAATGCAACATGACATACTGCAATGCACATGCATGGCCATTACTCAACACGAATCGATCTCTATTCCACCACTGTGGATTAGAAGGACTGTAATTACGGCCGACTCCACCTGATCCTATGCTTGACCATAGTACATGAGCCATGGGTGCACATCCCATGGGAGCACCGGGATGCCCTGAGTTGGCTTTCTCTACCATGTCTGCAGCGAGAACTCGGATGGTGTTTATACATTTGAGTTCAAGAGCGTCACCTTTATAGGAGGCAAGTTGAGCAGACTGAAAGTCCACGTGAGGACGTTTGTTTGGGGGTTCTGAATTACCGTTTTGCATTTTCTGGGTAAAAATGTCAGAATATTAGTGGCACTCGATCCAAATGAACCCTATTGTTATCAAAGCTACATTCTAACTGAGTTTCTGTAACAAACATGATACAGCAAAGTTGTTCTTACTTAATAATGATGGATGTTGATGTTGTACTATGATTGCCTTTCTCTCCAGATAGGATGGTGACTAGGAAGGTTCACTGTAGGACGGTCTTGGTTGGTCACTGACATCAAAAAAAAGATTTTCATCTCGTTGACACAAACATCAGAGAAATCTTTTTGTTATACTCGCTCCCTTTTGTGCGTATCCATTTTTACTTGAAATTGAGCTGACGAGTATGCACTTTTGTGATAGGGGGAAGTACTCTCCCACATCTGTCAGAACAAATGAGACATCAGGCTAGGAATTGCTACTTGAAGCCCTAGCAAGTACTACACGTTGTCTAGCCATAGTAATTTAACCAGTTTATCAAGACCTTATGCTCTGCTACCTTATCAACAATGGCTCAAATAAGATTATCAGCTCTGTGAAAGATCTGCAATTGCTCTGGCTTGAGCAGCTCATCCTTGTCATCCTTGTCATCAAGCTTAGAGCTTGCATCAAGCAAGAGCAGCAATGACTGAGATGCTTCTACTCCTGGAGGGGGTGGGGGACATGCTTCAAGAAACACAAGGGGATGCCTCTGTCTCTGCTGATGGGACCATTGGTGATTTCCTAGTGGTGAATACTTCCACCTCCTGTGATCTGATCAAAGCACCCACTGTGCTGCTGCCACAATTGCGGACGCATGGGGTCCCTCCAACTCAAGCCATCTCAAACTCTCTGCTACTGCTAACGCTCCCAGCTTCACTGATTTGTCAGGTTTGGATATTGTAGAAATTGCTTAGGAGGGAGGTAATCTTGCCTCTGCTGCTCCTGCTGTTGCTTCTGCTCCTTCCCTTACTCCTTCAGGCAGTCCCAGTCCACCATCTGCTAGGATGACAACGCTTTCTCGTTCAAACTCTCCTTCTAGTGCTGCTGCCGCTTCTGTTTACATGAATTGATCTGGTGGACCCTCAACTTGTGGGAATAAGAGGGGCCAAAAAATTCACCATCAGGATGCTACTAGAGCCAACCTGTGGCCAGCTCTTGTCCCAAATGGGAGATTGCTCCACCTCTCCTGCCTTTACAGCTGTATTGGCCGCTCCTGCCAATGCTCCAGTTGGCGTTATGGAGGCTCCCACCATTTATTTGATAGTTGATCTGAATCCTGCTGCTGTTGCTGAGGTAGCTGCACCTGCGAATGCTCCTGCTGACTTTACCAATTTTTGCTGCTCTTTCTGCTCCATTATTTATCCTAACTGCCCTCAAACGAAGAAACAATTAGTCACCTACAATATGCATCTTGTTCTTTTGGGTCAAGGCAAAGATGATGCTTACCGTGCCTTGATCATCACTGCTGCAATTGCTCCTGCTGCTGCTACTGCTCATCCTGCATCATATGCAGAAGCTGCTACTGCTCATGCTCCAGCAATAAAAGAGAATGCAAGATTTCAACATGCTTTGTCCCTCATGCAGCTCAACAACTTAACTACTTCTCTAGTGATTCTTTGGTCCTACCTTCAACGGTAGTTCGCTTGCCGCTCTCTGCTGCTATAATGCTCGTCAATGATTATCAGATGACAGATGCTCCTGCTCGTGTTTTACTCTCCAATTTGGATGTCAACCGCACTATCAAGACATTGGAACGTGCTCGCATGACAATGCCTACGGACTCTGCTTATTCCCTGCGCGATACTTGTGCTTACTGCCCCATGTTGGACAAGATCCATCGCACAGTTTTCTGGGATGCTATCACGCAATGTCATCCAAGTTCATCTTCAAGAACTTAAGAGGGACGATCGACCACATCTAGTTTGCTCGTGCTAATCTCAGAGGAATAACTGGGATCCCACTTGCTAATGTTATTCGAGAGAACCTCAAACCTTCTGCTCATGCTCTTGATCCTCGCTCTAACTATCTCACACTTGACGCTGAACTGACTGCTACGGCGCCATCGCACGGAGTAACTTTCTCCTGATCGCTCATGATTATGAGAATGGCTCTTTCCATGCTACTTTCCAACAAGACATGAAAATGGTCTGGAATGTGATTCATCAAGTGTTTGAGAATACTCAATACTGGATTGTTGCTCGTGTTACAATGTCCACCACGAATGGTTGTGCTGCTCATAAAGCAATTCTTGATTTCCACCTAGGTGGTAGAAATAGCCATTCTTTCATCGATGCTATCACAAAAGAACTCTACCATCATTTATAGACAGGTGATAATGATCGTGAGTGTTCCAATTTCTCTAAGTGTTGCTTGGTTTGTAAGGCACTATATGATCGCCACGATGAGTTGCTTCCTTATGGCCTGCAGAATAAGGACGAGGCTTCCAGGTTCGTACCTTCGTGCAAACCATTAAGTCTCCAGAATTAGTTCCAAGTTTTGTGCACGTCACAATCACTCCTGAAATAGGAAGTACCTTTCCGACTGCTATGGACTACTTGCTTGAGTTTTACTCCCAATAAAAAGGTGCTCATACTGCTACCGCTCGTCCTGCTTACACTGCTACCGATGTCAGCGCTATCCACACTGACCTGCCTGCTCCTGCTCCTGCTCCTACTCCTACTCCTACTCCTACTCCTACGCCTGCTCCTGCTCCTGCTCCTGCTCCTGCTCCTGTTAGTGTCGGTAGAACTTGTACACCAACATCACGACCCATGCCGCATTCATTTGCTAAATTCTGTGAGAAGGCTGCTACTCGGACTAAGTCTACTGGAACCCCACGCTACCAAGGGGCAAATCTTCAACTTTGTGCTCGCTTGCTCCGTGCTCGAAAGATCCAAGACCCTGAGGACGGATATGTTAATCTCCGTTTATGTAGAGAACCTATTTATACAGTGTCAGTGACACTATATAAAGTGTTAAGTTGAATATGACCGCTTATGCAGAACCACACAATTTTTGGTCCTACATATGAGGGGATTTTTCTTACAGTCCCCATACACGTAGGTCTACCTGTTTACATTTGGTCCAAAATTAGGAATTCCCGTCTAAAAACAGGCAAAATGAAAATCAATAGGAAAGTATGTGTGACGTACGGCATACAGACAACATTAGCGATTATTGAATTTTAAGTCATTTTGAAATTTGG
>JALLAW010000662.1:0-11823 GCA_036939535.1 Cyclotella kingstonii | reverse complement strand
CTGTTGTCTGCCACGTTATCTTAGAGTAGTGGTAATTTTATAAGATAAATTAAATTAAATTGTGGATGAATGCATTGAAACCTTCAGTCACTAACACAACACAATGATATGCAAAACAATACAAACCTGCATCATGAGAAAAGTAATTCTTATTAAGGATATGAAAAATAAACATTATTCCATGCAGGAGGTTGATGAAAACTATGTTTCCAAAGAAGAACATACCTGTTCAGAGGATGAGTATGATGACTTAACTTATTCTATCATATAATTTCCACCATTGAAATGATTAAGTAAAGGGAAGCAATAAAAGTTCAAGCGTGAAAGTAATGCAATATATGGAATCATTACTAGCTTAAGGTGATATGAATGGTAAATAACTTTTATGTCAGTACTCAAGGTAATGAACTGTAGCAATAAAATCATTACATCTTGGTAAGTTATGAATAGATGTCCAATGTAATCTCATTTAATTTTCTTACACAATATGTAAGTCATAGATCCATGGATAACATAAACACTGACAACTTAACTTGAAGACTTCTACATTTACATTTGTATTCTGCAATAAACAATTCATTTTCTTACAAAATATATCAGCAGTAAAAAGTATGAAAAGATGGACATAACAAGATAATTAAACAACAACGTAGATAAATGTTTTTCTTCTCACACCACATTGATATTGTTACTACTAAAATCAAAATTAACAGGGAAATTTGAAATGTAAAGTGTTATGTGGAAAGTCTTCAGCAAGGTAGAGAAAGTTTGAGTGAGACTACTGAAAATCACAATCCGGAAAATAAAAATGACTCATAAGTTATTAAGTGATTTAGAGTTGTGTTACTTCTTCAAACAAGGGATAGTGGCTTGAAGTAATATCTTTAATTATGATGATATTGATGAAGATACATGGGTGAGTGGGAAAATTAGCTATTTCTTGGAAATAGAAATGAGTTATTCCAGACATATCAAACCATGGCTAGAGTGGTTCGAAAACACTTATTTATTCCTAGACTATATAGAACATAATGAGGAAGATAAAAAATTGAAATGGTATGTAGAGCTTCTAGTCATGTAAGATTCTTTTCTTGATTACAGCGAAATCACTCAAGATAAAAAAGCAGTATCATGATGGGAAAAACATCAGCTTACAAGTCACATAAGATACTTTTTCTTGCTGAGATCTGATGTCAAATTTACTAAAAGATAAAGGAAAAATATGATCATCAGAACAAGCTCTGTAAAAGAGTACCCCATTTAAGGTGATGACACTGATGTTACCTGTACAACTGTAAATATTCAAAGAAATTATCTGAAGAAAAAAGTAATGATGCACACAGATGATCAGCCAGTAGAAAGAAGTGCACTTTCATGGTTGTTCATGTGTAATGACTGCATTTTATAATAAGTTAACTCCTAAGAAAGATACATGACAAGTGGGCAATACTTTACATTGAGCATGAAAATAAAATAGGATCTGTATTTGCTGTATTGCCTCTTTTGAGGTGTGGAAATGGTAAGGTTGAACAGATTAACAATAATGATACATTGTAGTATGGGAGATCCTAGGAATCTTGTTGCTTTCTACATTAATTTTTAGTTCTTGATTTTACTTAACACCAGATGATAAAAAGAAGGTTGTGAAGTCACTAGTGCTAAAAGTAATCTTTGTAACTGCATTTGAGTTAGTATCCCTTTTAGTGTAGGTGATGTATTTTACAATCTGGGACATGATATGTTGCTCACATCTTCAGCACACTTCCATTGCCACAAGAAGCCTTCAACATATGATCATCAGCACATCATCTTGTTCTACCGTACCTATTCTACAAGGAATCGTTGTATTTTTTTGTGTCTTCTGTTGTCTGCTGTATGGTATGGTACTTTACCCCTTCCCTACCATTGACATTGGTCCCCGTCTGCCTGTCGTCCTTAACAAATGGAGAACCAAGCAAAGAGCAAGATGAGCGTATGTAGGTAGTCCAGTGTGCCTCTCTGACATCTCACCTATCTCACGTGCATCATGAGCGCCTCCACAGCACCCCTACCAAAAGATCTGTCTGGCGTCGCCTGGACTGGCGGCAGCCTCGTCGGCTCGCTCAACCCATCCAACCATGGCTATCGCACCTCCGACGGCCATGGCGGCTACATTGTGACGCGCACTCAGTCGCTCTCTCACACGCGGTACAAGCGCGTCCGGCGCGACGGCCAGGGCAACCTGCTCCCCGAAAGCGACGGCCAGACGGATGTCGTGACGAGTTTGGTGGTTCAGTTCTGCAATCGTGAGGGGGAGAAGTTGGGACAGGCGATGGATGTGCCGACGGCGGTAGGCAGCGAGGAGCTGGCGAACTTGCTGAGGGCGCTGCGGGGGGAGCAGGAGTCGGAGAGACAGGTATCCTATGCGTTTTTTGCCAAGGTGGAGCGGACCGTGCGTGCAAGGCATCCTACTACGGAGGAACTGATACTACAAACGCATGTGGAAGAGGTAGATATTACGGACTATTCGTCGTTGGGGGCGTTTCTTAAGGAGTATTCGACGGACGTTTCTACCGAGCAGACTCTGCAGCTTACCTATCAGCCATTGGCGCTGTTTAAAGTTCGACCTGTTACGAGATGTACGGATACCTTACCAGGTCATACGGAGGCGATTCTGCATGTGACTTTTAGTCCAGATGGGAAGCATTTGGCCAGTGGAGGAGGCGATGCTATGGTGCGATTTTGGGATGTAATGACTTCTACTCCAAGAAAGACATGTAAAGGACATTCGGATCATGTACTTTGTACTTCGTGGAGTCCGGATGGAGTGAGGTTCAGTAGCGGGGATAAAAGGGGAAATCTGATTATTTGGGATCCGGAGAATGGGGAGGCCAGAGGAATCATTAAAGCTCACGCCAAATGGATTACAGGATTGGATTGGGAACCCATGCATCGGAATAAGACATGTGAGAGATTAGTTACCTCCTCCAAGGATGGGCTGGCGAAAATTTGGAATACAAGGACGAAAAGGTGTGAGGCGACATTGGCGGGACATTCCGATAGCATTGAATCTATTAGATGGGGTGGAGAAGGCTTAATATACACTGCGTCGAGAGATAGAACGATTAAAGTTTGGAATGCTGAAGATGGAGGCGGAAATGATGGTGCTAGTCGAGTCGGAGTGCTGGTGCGAACATTAGTAGGACATGGCCATCGAGTCAATACGCTCGCTTTGTCATGTGATTATGTATGTCGAACGGGTCCATTTGATCATTATGGAAAAATCGCAGACGTAACAACTAGCGATAGAAAATCATCTGAGTGGAGAGAAGTGGCACATCGGGCCTCAGTAGTCAAATACAACGCATTTAAAGGATCGAGTGAACCGGAGCGTCTCGTCTCAGGTTCGGATGACTTTACCCTCTTATTCTGGCATCCTACTTTATCGAAAAGACCTATCAAACGTCTAACGGGACATCAACAAGCAGTGAATCATTTAGCATTCTCTCCTGACTCTCGATACTTTGCCAGTGGATCCTTTGATAAAAAGGTCAAAGTATGGAATGGTCGATCAGCTGACTTTGTCAATACTCTGACAGGACATGTCGGTGCTGTGTATCAGGTGGCATGGAGTTCTGATGGACGATTTTTAGTCAGTGCTAGTAAAGATAGTACAGCGAAACTGTGGGAGATGCCCAGTGGAAAGAGAGCGAGGGACACTTTGCCAGGACATCATGATGAAGTTTATGCTTTGGATTGGAGTCCAAACGGAGCAATGGTTGCGACTGGCTCCAAGGATAGAACAATTAAGATTTGGAAACATTAGGAAGTTACATTATTCATCTTACATATTTTACTTGCATTTTAGAGAATATAGTAGGCTATGTAGTCTATATATATGGTGATACAAGATGGTCTTAAAATTCTATTGGATACAATATGGCTCTCGTTTATGTTGATGGTGCTTTATTCGACTCTTCACTGAGAGTCTTATTAACTATTTACCTTAATTATTGAATGTGTTAATGTACATGAATATCGAACTTTCAAACTGTCAGCATGTTGTCACATCGAGATGAGGATGTCCTGGTCATATTGAATTTGTCAAAACAAATCATACCCATGCAGAAAATGGGATCAATAAGATTTTTCTTCATTTAATTCATTTTCTAAATTGTGTTGGAGAAAAAGATTGAGTAACAGAGTGTAGAAGTGGTGGAGTAATTTCTAAAGATGAGTTATCTGAAATCAAACGATGCAGTAGTGTGTACGAAAATTAGCATCTACTGTAGCTCTTGGCAATTCGATTGAAATCTTTGTTATTGAGTATTCATTATTTAAATTATAAATTTTCCATATGCAGCTTCAAGCATGGGGCCAATCTGCTTTCGACTTGGTCTCACATTATTCTGGTTAAATAGGTAGAATTGCAAGTCTTCTTTATGAAGAAAAGATAAATCTTCTGTAGCCTCTGTTAAGTTAAGATCGACATTCTCATATTCTTCACTATTTAGCAATTGATTCACAAAGTTATCGAGGTCAATGGTAGGATCCGCACAAAAGGCAATCTGTCTTCGGAACACCTCTTCCGACTCTGTGCCATAGAATGCAAACATGATGCTCAAAAAAGAAATTTGATTCAACGAGAGGAACTTTAACACTTCTAGAACAAAACCATCTTTCTTTGCGAAATCATACCCAGACATCAGAATGGAAGCTATGCCAAACTTATGCCCCACGGTGTCCTGCAACTTGCTTCTATGGCTGTAGAAATCCTTATAGTCATAAGGTAACGCCCGTTCAACTCCAATCGAGTTCCAAAAAGAAGGCTCATACTTTGCGCGCTGCAATCGATCGAACATGGCATTTGTATCAATAGTAACATGCCCATTTTCATCCTCTACAATGAAATTTTTGGATGCTGAAGATCTCCAGTCAGTGCATGCCACCAAGTCTCTCACCGCATCTCGATCTCTTTGGGTTACCTTTCCAAAATTCTCGTCTAAATTCACCGAGTCCATGAGGATAACTCCAAGTAAAAGAGTTCCAATGGACTCTGGATATAACTCATGGGCCGCGAGTGACTTGAGTTTTTCCGCCACAAGGGTACATGTGCTTGCGACTAAAGCTTTTCCTTGATCAAAGGCAATAGTTCTATTTACTCCGGAACATGTCTCATGATATTCCTCCTCATCAAAATGATGGTCTATTATCTCAACAACGTTCAGATTCTCTTTGTACTGTATCAATGGAAGATTTAGGGTGTTCTGGTCTACCAAAGTAACGTCTAGTCTTTCATGATCGAGTAACATATGCATCAAGTCCTCAATGAAAAGCAATTTGTCAGACACATCTTGTAAATCGGCCAGGTTGAGGAGTAGATTCACGTCAGGGCGCTCATTGAGAAAACTTTCTTTGGGTATTGGAACAATAGGTGTTGCCTGTACTGAGTCCCCATACTTGGAGTACATGGACTCGATATAGGCTAGTGAAATTGCACTGATAATTGTATCTGCATCTCCCGCCTCATTGCCAATCATTATGTGGTTGGTCGCTTTTAGTTTTCGCTTTGTCAAAAATAGATCCAAAGTGTAAAACCCATCCGTTATTTTATCCCTTTTAACTTCAAAGTGAATGATAGAGTGAACAAGAATGTAATGTAAGTGATTAACTTGGCATGAAAATCGATTATAATGTGCTATTGCTGTTAGTTGATGTGAAACAGCAAAGGACGTCTTGCTAAATTCGAATCAATTATTTTTATCGATAAAGTGTTAGATGCTCAAATCATTTAATCAAATCAGCAATCACTGACCGATGTCTTCGCCCAAAATACTCTCTCTTTGGGGAGGTACAGATGGTAGCGTCATTCTACTGATCAAAAAATCCATCTTTCCATTCAAATCTATCTCTGATGCCCATGACTTGAAATAACTCCATTCTTCCTCTATTGTTTCCAACAAACGAACTTGTTCCCCAAGATTGCTATTCCATTCGATATACTTTGTATAGGCGGTGTAGTCATCATTGAGATCGCCCAGCAGCTTTCGCGTCAGAGTGAGTACAGCGAGAGCGTCATTTGTAAGACGACTCAAATCTTCAGGGGATGTGGCTGTTTGTT
Source organism: Cyclotella kingstonii (assembly GCA_036939535.1). Lineage (NCBI taxonomy): Eukaryota > Bacillariophyta > Thalassiosirophyceae > Thalassiosirales > Thalassiosiraceae > Cyclotella > Cyclotella kingstonii. Next base: position 5,723 of record JALLAW010000662.1, on the reverse strand, counting down.
GCCCAGTAATCTCATTCCCTCCTTCATCCATCTCTACTGCTTCATTGGAACTAGTCGGTAGAGTTGTCTCGGGCTTAACAACCTCCTCACTTTGTACATCCATGTCCACTGCTTCACTGAAATTCATCGGTATCTGATTCTTTATAATGTCATTCTCCTTTTCATTTGTGTTTGTTAAAACCGTATCTGTTGATTGACTAGAATTCGCCTGAGGTAATATCTGAGGCTCAATAACATCCCCGCCTCTCACGCCCGTATCCACTGATTGATTGAAATCGACCGGTGGTACTATCAGAGGCCCAATACCTACACCGTCACTGGCATCCATACTTACTGATTGACTAAAATTGACTTCAGGCTTGAAATCCTCGCCTTCGTTTATGTCCACGGTTTCACTAGAATTGACTAGCGGTGCTATGTAAGGCTCAATACCTTTAACGTCTTCCGCGCCAATTACCACTGATTCATTTGACATGATCGGTGGCGAAATCTTAGGCTCGATAGCCTCACTATCTGAAACTATCTCAATCGGCTCAGTCGTATTGACCGATGGTGAGACAGTTGCAACAGCCGATTGTTCTGCTGCCTCTATACTCTGCATTTCTTCCAAAGATTCATTTTCGAGCCCTACGACTATCATTTGAGGATGTACCAAAGAGTCTGGCAGGAGCAAAGGTCCAAACAAATCTACTTCATCCAAAAAGCTCCTTATTTCTTTTCTCAAATTATGATATACTTCATGAACGTCAAAGTCATCATCCTTTTCATCAGCAGGAGTGTCATAGTCCAATAGGGAACTATTCATGCTGCCACTAGATGTATCGATGGGAGAGACTTTGGCAACTCTATCCTTTTCAATTGGAGCATCAACGCTTGCCTTGGGAATAACATGCTCTTTCGACCACAGCATGTTTAAATACATTTTCGCGCGTACGAGTTGTTCTCGCCCTATTTGTCCCAATGCGTCTGTAGCGGTGACAAGATTACCCTCAGGTAAGTCCTTCTTGGATGTTCCACCCCAAAACAGATGGGATGACTTGGAATGAGTGTAACGACATGAAGTTACTGGATTATACTCGGCTTTGATATTGCTTGATTTGGAACGATACTTTCCTCGCTTACTGTGACCTCTACTACTTAAATTTTCTATGGGACACGGATGACTCAAATAACCCATGATATCCAGATAATTCTCCTCAACGAACGAAATGAAAGCAACGTGCCATTTCCACACAATGAGTTGATATTGCGCCAATTGTTTTAGCGTGTAATTAATCTTGGCATGGTCTAAATCTTGAAATTCTCCAATGACAGTGTATCCTTCATCGAAGTAATTCCGTAAGGTCGTCCAAAAATCTTTGATTTTAGGCTTTGTGCCTCCCTTATCATGATGACTGCTGGATGCTATCATCTTCGTGGGTCTTTCCTCTCGTTGATAGTTAGATTGCATCTTTTGTAACGTGTGGCCACGATAGCGATTCTCATCATGATCATCACGATGACGGCCATGATGTCTATTTTCATAATGAAGCTTCCTCTCTCCCGACTCCAACGTCAATTCAATTTTGAAGTCCCCTCTTTCCTTCGCCCATAAAACACTGTCACGTGTTTCAAAACTCAAATCTCCAAGGTGGTAAAGATTTCTGGGGTAGACGGGGGCAAAGACATCTAACATATCCCTTGTTTTCAAAAGGGTTTTACGAAGTAGAAAGACTTGATCAGGTTTCACCGATGTGGAGTGAGCGCTGAGATCGAGTCCTGTATTTTTGTTGTGTTTCACTTTGTTCTTTGGATGATCAGGGACGATTGTTGACTTACATAACTCAATAGTGGTTTGAAAGTAGGGCGGTAACATCACTGCGGCCAGATCTGCAAAAGTGATTGTGTTGGCAATCATTGAAAAATCGTCATCATTGTCAGAATCTTGGTGCGCACTTGAAGAATTTTCAACTTGATCAATTGAAACGGTAGAATTGGGCAACGTAGTAGTAGTAATGGTGGAATTCTGAATTATGTTTATCCCATCAGTACTATTGATAATGGTATTATTTCTATTCTCGACAGCATTGTCATCAACTGTGACATCATCATCGTAATTCGAATCATAATTATCATCATCGACCATTTCTCCGTCATAATTTTCAATATCCTCATCTGTATCAGTAGCATTGTCAATATTATTTCCACTTCCAAACAAGTACGTCCAAGGCTTGGGATATTTCCAGTGACCTCCTCCTCCACCCCCAGCCGTCCCATCATGATGATGCACTCGTCTTTGCTCGTCCTCTTCCCATTTTTCATTTCTTCCGCGCATTTGAGTGGATTGTGTATTCCACAATGCACTATTTCCATGAGTACGACTACTTTCATACTCATTCTTACTCTTTTTCGTTCTAAAGCTAGTACTGTCACTGTCTCTTTCCTCAAAGACTGGCACTGAACTTGTAAAATGACCTTGCTGCCGTGTGTCCTGCGATGGCATAGTCGTCGGTAGGACTACCAAACTCCAGCAAAAGGTGAGCATACCAAAGATCGAGAGGAATTGCCAAATACGTAACATTCGAGTGTGTCGTACAGTATTGTCGGCACCATGACGGTTCAATGAACCAATAGCGTGGTCGTCAGTGGAGTAGTAAGCATGGGAAAGAGTTCGAATGGGAGTGGTCTCAGTAAGACCGAAGCAATAATGAGTATGCTCTCTGGACTCTTGTTTCTGCTGATGGGGAGAAGCCAAACTTGAAATAACCCCGGAGTGGAACAAACTAGCTCCATTGAGAGTAGAGTTGTTACAATTTTCGTCATTGCTAATGTGCATGTCATTGCTAGAATACCAGTTGGCAATGTCAGTACTACTTTCGCTGCTACTGTTGCTACTGTTATCATAAAAGGAATTGATCTGTGTCTCATTCACGGCACCGGCTGCATCCTGAGCCTGGATGTTACGACCACTGAAAATGTCACAGGGCAGACCTTGTTTGGTGACGTCATCCTCATCGTGATGACGTTGCTGCGGATCCAAGTATGAGTATGGCCGATAATCATCGCTGTTATGAGGAGGCCATGAGAGCTCTCCGCGTGGTGGCCAGTCGACTAGGCTGACCATATTGTTAAACTCGAACCAGGTGTCGACAGAAGATGACGATGACGACGACGAGCGCGAGGCATCATGTTCAGGATCACTGCTGATACTGGCAGCATTTCCATCCTCATAAATGACTGGAAGAGGGGTGCTACGTGATCGCTGTACAATCTTTCGTTTCATGGCTCGGCTTGATGTTGATGGGATGGTTGAAGAAAATGAATGAAAGGTCGTTTGGGCTTTGGGGTACTTATGTCTTATGGGGTGGTAATATGGTAGGCTGGATTAGCTATAGTAGGAGTGTCGGGCTAACACGATTTCACTCCTCAATTTGATTTTACGCATGGTATGGTAGTATTGTTTGTGTAGTAGTGGTATAGTAGTAATGTATAGTATGTATAGTTGCTAAAACTATACTACTCCTACGAGATATAGAACCACAGGTAGCACTACTAGTATGACTTCTACCTATTTTATGCGCCCGTTACTTTTTTATGGTGGATTTTCAAATCTAAGTGTCGATGGAGCTTTAGTCCCAATAGATATTCTAGTAAAGTACTTGCTGTAATAGGCAAGGATAGTCGCTGAGATTCGAACCTGGACATGGGTGTTCCGACCGGGCGCGAGACTTGCGAGACAGGACCGAGAGACTAGAATCATATTGTCACTGTCCTGCATAGACTTGTGTTATTCTATTAACAATACAGTGTAAGCTCCACTCAACTGTGTCTATTTTTATTCCATGCGTTTTTAATACTGATGGTATGCATTGCCTTGAATGGATCAATCACCTACAAAGTCACATTCTTCCGTTTTGGTTTCAGAGTATTGTTTTGGGCAGTCCCTTGATTTCACTTCTGAATCATTCAAGCCTTCCAGAGGTTGACACATGAGACTGTAACAACTTGTTGAACCCAACATCAGCTGGTTGACAATCCAGTGCACCCATTTAGAATATGAATATTTTTGAGGCCAAGATTCTGAATCTTGGTGATGATCATTTCCATCATACACGCACAGTACAAATCCAGTAACAAAATTGCATATCCTTTAATGCTTGACTAACATATTGCTGTAAGAAAACATCAACCCACTTTGCACGACAGAAGCATCTATCCATACCTTGTCTTGGCAAGAATAGTGGGGACCATCAGAAATTTTCTCCTAGCAATACAACTTCTACTTTTAGCTGTATTGGACAGTTAGAATTCTCACTATTGTACAGATGACATTATCATGAATTTGTAACGAAATAAAACATATACACCTTATAGAATAATGGTAGGATGAAGAATAATGCCAGCTGTAGAGGGTGTCACAATGGCAGTAATTTGATCTGATTCATTTTTGGAAGTCTGCATGTTTACTATTTTAGCATCTCTGACTGACAAGGTGTATTCAGCATGCAAGGAGTAATACACAAGAGTCTGATCCATGTTTAGATTTGAATTTAGGATCACAAGTTGGTCCATGAAGAAGTGAAAAAATGACTTTAATGATGTCAAGTGAATCTTGAATATCACCATGAGGTGCTCTTTGAGATTTATGAGTCCCAAGACAATAGACTAAATTCTGCGAATCTAGTCAGCATATTGCTGATATCTTTGTGATGAATGATTTGGCGGAGAATTCAGCACTTAGACTTGATGCCTGTAAAATAACAGCATTAAGGCTCACAGAAAAGACTTAGTCCTGAATCTTGAATATGAATTACAGTGATTCTCTTGAAATGGGTTTGGTTTGAGAGGCAGGTCCACTTTTTATTGCAAGGGAAGTCTTTGAGCATCAGTGGGGACATTGATAGGTGGTTCTTCAAATGAATCCTCCATGATAAAGGATTTCTTTAGATCTTGGGGCAGAATATTTTGGACAAGGTGTGATTTTGTGAGAGAATGGCTCAAAATGTGAGCACTTTGGCAAATGGAAATTTTATATTTTTACTATGTCCCCAACAGTGTAACCTGAAAAACAACATAACAAAGACACTCAAAAGTAGAATTGTAGTATAATAAATTTTCCTGACTCTCAGTAATATAGGTTCTAGGCACGCTAGGATTAGATTCCTCACTTCACTCCAGTTGTCACCGTTTTCTGGTTCTTCATTGAAGGGAAAATTTATCCAAATCTCATTTACACTAAGTTCTCAGCTCTACAATTCGATAAAGGGGCTATTAGTCAATATGAAAAACATGAGCAGTTACACTCTGATTTCGACAAGAAGGTATATCTGAAGGAGGAAAACGACAGACCGTTGTCTTTAATATTTGCTCTGGACAGGATTCAACTGCTCCATCTAAAAAGATTCGAAGACCAAGATGTTAAAATGGTAAAGACTGAGTTAAAAGCAGGAGAAGTAGCAATCTTAACAAACCACTGTCTGTATGCATTTAGAGAGAATACGAATGGGGGATCGAGTTATCAAATTCTAGCGAAGATCACGAGTGGTGAAGATTTTTCGGAGGAAAGATTCTTTTGGTCAAAATGTGAGGAGTCAAAGGAGAGTAGAGTCCTGGAATTACCCTTTGACGCGGACTCAGGTGATAAAGAGGCAACAACGGAGTAAGAGAAACTAGGAGAATCAGGATTCAATGTCCTCGGGTGTTGTAAGGCGTAATAGGCATCGGTGGAAAGAGAAGGATTTGAG
>JALLAW010000661.1:0-11825 GCA_036939535.1 Cyclotella kingstonii | reverse complement strand
ACATAAACTTGAGAGCAGAAGCGACTGCACCCCGCAACAAGCGACTCACTATTGACACCATCTCCAATAATCTCAAGGTAATGGAGTATGCCGTCCGAGGGAAAATTGTCAACGAGGCTGACAAGATCGCAGAGGAATTGAAACAATCCAACCTGAATGAAAGAAAAAATAAGTATCCCTTCGATCACATCATTTACACCAATATCGGTAACCCACATGCAGTTCAGCAGAAAGCGCTCACATGGCCGCGACAAGTGATGGCACTGCTTCAACTCCCAGATGAACTTGGCATTGATCATCCGAATGCCCATCTTCTCTTCCCGCAAGATGCTATCGCTCGTGCCAGAGAAATGAAGGTATCGCTCGGTGGAAATGGAATTGGGTCTTATACACACTCTAAGGGAGTCCGGGAGTTTCGTAAGGATGTCGCTCATTTTATTGAAAGGAGAGACGGAGCCAAAATGGGGAGTGTGGATGTAGAAAACATTTTCTTGACTGCTGGAGCGAGCGAGGGGATTGTTATGGTCATGACGGCGTTGATAAAAGATCCTAGTTGGTGAGTTGATACTGTGTCACTTGGATGTAATGCACGCATGATCATGAAAGAGTATTCCTCGCCTTATTACATATCTGACAGTTCCAATCTGTTTCCAATTCAGTGGGATAATGATCCCTATTCCTCAATATCCACTTTATAGTGCGACACTCGATCTACTTGGGGGGCACAAAGTAGGATATTATCTTGATGAAAAATCCATCTGGGGAATGAACTTGGAAGAACTGGAACGCTCATTAGCGGAAGCAAAATCCAGAGGTATCAATGTCGTGGCATTAGTACTCATCAATCCGGGAAACCCCACTGGTCAGGTGCTCTCGAGTGAAGATGTCAGAGGTATTGTTCAATTTTGCGCACAGCATAATATAGTGTTGCTTTCAGATGAGGTTTATCAAGAAAATATATACAGGGATGAGGATCAATTTTACAGTTGTAGAAGAGCTGCAGATGAGCTGGGTTTGATTGAGGTAAACTTGAATTTTGACCGTTTAGCTTGGTATGTTGATCAATACTTATTCTCATATTCAAAACTCTCTTGTGCGGATTAAGAATGATGCTATTCAACTATGCTCCTTCCATTCAGTGTCTAAAGGTGTATTTGGTGAGTGTGGCCAGCGGGGAGGATACATGGAGATAGTTGGTATCCCAGAGGATGTTAACGACTGCTTCTACAAACTCGCTGCATCAAAGCTATGCTCAAATGCCTCTGGCCAGGCTATGGTCAGCTTGATGTGTAGAGGTCCTAACCCTGGAGATGTTTCGTATGACTCGTTCAACAAAGAAAAGAAAGAAATATTCGAAGGATTAAAAGATCGAGCATCAATCGTTAGCAAGGGATTGGACAGTATACCGGGGTTCTCGTGTCAACCTGCCACTGGGGCTATGTATTGCTTTCCTAGTGTTCAATTACCATTAAGAGCGGTAAAAGTTTCGAAGGATATGGGTATCTCACCAGATACTCTCTATGCGTTAGACCTACTTCAAACGAAAGGTATTTGTGTTGTTCCCGCCTCAGGTTTTGGGCAGAAGCCTGGAAGATTCGGATTCAGAACAACATTTTTGTCTCCTGAGATGGGATCTGTAGTGGATAGCATTCGGGACCACTATGAAAATTTTTGCTTACGGTATACGAGTTGATAGATTAAGGAGATGGGGAAACACACGAACATTAAGTCAGGAGACAAAGTTTGTAACTGTATCAAATCCTAGAGTAGATAACATCATAGTATCGAACATCAACTGGTTGTCCACTACTCATTTGCCACATTTTCATAGCAATTGGATCGGTTTGGCTTGGAACCAAGAATGTAGCCGTTCGTTGTCTGCATTTTATTCGTTTGGTTGTAGAATCCTCATCAGAAACAGATCTGTCTACAGTGTAGACTGTAATTGTTTCTACCTCTTTCACAGACAATGGGTAGATAAGAGGTGAATTAGGGTTGTTTCTAGTAGCTGGAGAAACTATCTGACGGACGACTTCACTACAAGAAAACTCTTCAGGTGATGATGACTCATACTTTCGGGCGATTGCAAGGATGTCCTGATATTCATATTGGATTGATTCCCAGAATTTTTAAAAAAGGAAATCATTAATAATATATACCACATCATCGAGACCAGCTAGTTACGCACCACTGCAATGAGACTGCCTCCCGAACCCTCCGACGGTGCCAGAACGCATGAAAATCGATTGGGTGTAGCCACAGACACATCGACGACCGAATATGAACCCATGGCTGCCTTGGCTATTTCTTTCGCATTGTATTCTCTATCTGCTACAATGCTATTTATACCATTTCCTTCTGAAGAACGTTGAGGTACAAAACGTGCTCTATAATTCAAGGTGTCACCTCCTTGTACTTCATTCTGAGTAAGTTTTTCATATGCCGATTGCCTCCCTGGAAAAAAGTCCAATCCACAAGGAGCATAAATATCAGTCGTTTTAGATGCTACGTTCCAGCTACCCTGGAAGTAAGCTGGGTAATAAATGTCGGTTGCCTCCATACCATAGGGTGGTGGCAGTAGGGAATTTGAAAGTATTCGGGATTTGACAATACTTTGCGGTCCCACTGTCTCATCAGCTAATGTAGGTGATGTTATACTTGTAGCAATCAGAGCAATGCGTGAAAGTGCTGTTCTACGATTCGAGAAAATATTTGACGGAGCTCGTAAGTCTTTGGAGGAAGACTGGAATTTTCCATTATGAAACAACTCTTGATTAACAGTTGCTGGTACAGTCATTGCTGAGGATTGGAGCTGAGGAGCAAAATGATAAGCTAATGCTAGAGATGACATCATTGATCTGAGAAAGACATGATGATCAATGAGCATGTTATTTTGTCTCTGAGTTATCTCCTTATTGGTTTTGATTCAGTTTGAAGTCGGGGATGTGTCTTCCCTTAGTAGGTACTATAGTTTTTCTTGAAATATAGGTGAAGTTTGTTGAGCGAGTTGCTCATTTGTGCTATGTATTTGTTACAGGTTATTGTTGGCAAACCAACTACCTGGATCAACGTGGGAGTTCGGTTGTATCGTAGGGAGAGTTTCATTGAGGAGCCTATTGACGAGTGATATCCCAAGACGTATGCAATGACTGAAGTGACGTCAGGTGGTTATTAAAAGGAACCATCACTTCTAATTTTAACTTATTAGACGTCTCCAAAGAGGCGGATGTCATCCATCACGTAGGTTTCATCTTGACGAGACTCACTCCTACAGATTAGTTTCACCGAGTTTTCAAATTAAATGTTTACCAAGCTTCACATGATCCTATTCATCACCTCTGTCGGTGCACGCCGTGCATTTAGCATGAGTTATGGAACCGCTATTGCCTCGACTTTCATCAACGTGTCTCCCCCCATGCAACTGAGGGTTTCAACGGCTACAAATAGGAAGGCATCGTGGTTGATACGATCAAGTCCTACAACTTACATGACTACCCGATTAATGTCTACCAATGCTCCTGCTGACGAAAAGACTGAAGAGGAACGGGCTGCAATTAAGGCGGCACGGGAGGCGAAAAAGTTGAGTATTTACTACTATTCCTAATAAATTCACGTGTTCTCTTTATGCTATTATCACATTGATTGACAAATGTTCCTAACTGTACTGGTCGACAACAGGGCAGAAAAAGAACGTCTTCACGCGGAAAAAGCTGCCAAAAAGGCGGCAGAAGCGGGGGCCAAAGAGGCAACAAATCTTATTAAAGATGTTACCTACCTCTCTATATCTGAACAGACTTCCTACGAACCTATGGGAGACATGTCAATAGTGATGTCACGGAGTCAATCGGGACGTCAATTTATTCATGTCGTTGACATTGGTGGAACAGGTGATGCCAAAATAGGACCAGGAACGAAAGTATGGCTTCGTGCACGTGTCAGCTCCATTCGGGCCAAGGGCGGTTCTTGCTTTTTAGTCCTTCGTCAAAATTCATTTGACACTATACAAGCATGCTTCTTCAAAAATAAAGAAGAACCAGAGCAATCTGCAAAGATGATGTCATATCTGAAATCGCTTACGGTGGAGAGCATGGTTGATGTAGAAGCGACTGTGTCTAGGGCAGATGTAAAAAGCTGTGCCGTTAAGGATGCAGAGCTCCTCATACATCGAATTCACTCAGTATCAAGAGCAGATCCGGTACTGCCATTTTTAGTTGAGGATGCTGCTCGTAGTGAAAAAGAAGTTGAAGATAGCCAAAAAACAGACCGACCCTATCCTCGCCTTGGACAGGAGCTGCGATTGGATCACAGGTGGCTGGACCTACGTGCTCCTGCGAATAATGCCATCATGCGTATTCAGTCAGCAGTTTGTCAACTATTCCGTGAATCTCTGTACTCACAGGGGTTTGTCGAAATTCATACTCCTAAAATTATTGCAGGAGAGAGCGAAAGTGGTGCAGGTGTCTTTACAACTGATTATTTTGGTACTACGGCATGTCTAGCCCAGTCACCTCAGTTGTACAAACAAATGGCAATATCATCAGATTTAGACCGTGTCTTTGAGGTTGGACCTGTCTTTCGTGCAGAAAATTCGCATACGAGACGGCATTTGTGTGAATTTACAGGTCTAGATCTTGAAATGGCTATTAATGAACACTACTTTGAGACTCTGGAGGTTGTACATGAGATGTTCAAACATATATTTGTTAATTTGGAGAAAAAATGGTCGCGAGAACTTGAGGTGATTCGAACTCAATATGAATCTCAACCCGTTACCTTTACTGACGATCCTTGTGTAGTTCATTGGCCAGAGGCTATGGAGATACTTCAAGTTGAGGGTTTTGATATGAACGATGGGCTTGGAGATTTAACTGGTGCTCAGGTGATTGATATATAAAGCTATCGTTTTTCTAATAGTATTTACTCGTTTGCGTTACTTCTTGTTCACACTCATTCTTCTTGTTTACAATATCAGGAACTTGCTCTGGGGGCAGCAGTCAAGAAAAAATATGGTACTGATTTTTTCATACTCGATAAATATCCTCTGGCTGTTCGTCCTTTCTACACCATGCCTGATCCCACTGATGACCGATTCTCAAACTCCTATGACATGTTCATTCGTGGGCAGGAAATATGTTCAGGGGCCCAGCGGTGCCATGATCCTGAATTAGTTACTAGAATCATTGAGGAGAAGGGTATTGAAATGGGTGATGGGCTCAAGAAGTACATTGACTCATTTCGACATGGTGTCAGTCCTCATGCAGGTGCTGGCATTGGTCTGGAGAGGGTTGTATTTTTATACCTGGGACTAGATAATGTGAGAAAAGCATCAATGTTTCCTAGGGATCCAAACCGTTGTACACCTTAGATAAATATTCTTTACAGAATTGAAAACATATCTTCAATTGAATTGCCTAGAGAGTTACACTAGACAATAAATTTCATATACTAAACTTGATGATTGACTTCATCTTAATCATTAGAAACCACCTGACCTCACTAAATTCTGTAGGTCTATCTTCTCCTCAGCACAAAATAGAAACAGATACAAGATATTAATTGCGGCAGAAATATTTCTGTCCAATATTCTGAGATGACATGGTTTGTGTTGACTAATTCACATTGACCAGAACTTCTTTTCATCTACTTCACAGCAGTCATTTCAGTGTGACAGCATGCTGTAACTTGGAAGTTCTAGTCATCAAATTATATATACTTCCACACTCTTGTTGATTCCTTTCTCTTCTGCAAGTTGATGTAGATGGACTGCTTTTCCCATTTGAAGGGGAATTGCATTCCTAAATACAACTCATGATTTTCTTCTCCATCAGTCTAAATCCGAACTATTTTTCTATTGTTTCTATTTCTGATGTGTATGTTTTCCACCTCAACCTCTTGAATCTTTGAGCACTGTAGATTTCCATGACAGACAAAAGATTTTGAGAACAATTTTAATGTGATACATGAATAAAACAAAATTGTTTCTTTTGGCTGAAGAAACATTTTTATTGAAATCCTTGATATGTTCTGCTTTCCTGTCTATTGATTTACTTTTTTCATACAATGATTATACTCAGCCTCATGATAACATTTCTTCTTTGACTACTTGATAACATCATGATGTAAGTTTGATGAATATAGACTACAAATTATATAAATAGCTTGATATTTATGAAGACCTGCAGAAAAATAGGATTTTTACCAGAGTTACTAGCAATAACTCTTATAGCATCTGAAAAATATCACTTGTATCTATTTCAACATTCTTCACTATCGGTTTGCATGATAAAATTATCCCTACACTCAAACCATCAGTAATAGCAAAAGATCCAAATTCATATGCTTTTTACTTTATGAGGATGATTGGTCTTTGAAATGATAATTCCATTATTCAATATTATGTTGTTCCAAATTATCTTTAACACATGTGTAAAGCTGATGATGTATTGCTTTTAAAATGTTAGTATTGATCTTGATGTTAATGACTTTAATGCATTTTTGTGGAAGAGGAGGTGAGGGTATTCTTATTTTCTTTTTATCACAATCATTTAATGTTGAATAGAATAATTCAAAACTTTTCTATATCATATGGTGAAAAATTAAATGATTCTCAGAATGCTTTTTTAAATTCAGTGGATAAGGACCAACTTTTGACTATCACTTCAAATCTTTTTCGGGGTAGTTCTTTTTTGAATCTCTTATATTGTGGTAGGAAATCTATTATTACTTTATTTCAAGTTTGAATCTGAGACAAGGGATAATAAACATTTCATAACTAGTTGACTGGCTGCCTTGAAACATTTTGATGATTAATTTTGCTTTATTTTTATGTGTATCCAATGAGATAATCTTGATATCAAATTCATATATGACTAGCATAAAAAATCATCTGCTTATTGAGCAATTATGACGCATATTTGAGTCATGCAAGGATATCTATCAATAGAGTTGTATCTTTTAGGCCAAATAGTCTTGTATTTCAACATGCTTTCATTGAGATCTAGATTTTTTTGATAGATTTTTCATATTGACTTATAGAAACAGATGAAGCACACTGATTAAAGAATGTGTGATTAATTCTCCCCTTTACTATCATTAAGGAGTTGTCATACATTATAAGATGCTAGAATGATGCTTCACAAGCAATGACAGAGTAATTCTAAACACAATCTTGAAGGAGCATAAAAACTGATGATTCTTAGCACAATTTATTGAATTCAATTTCAATAGAAGTAAAGACTCTTTCATTTTGTCTCTTCTTTCTTGGAGTATAAACTTCATTTCTCTTCCTTTTATTTCCACATTGCTCCTCTAATACACCGTTAGTAACTTCAAATTCAAATATAGGTGTGAAAATTACCTTAGCAATCTTTAAAGAATGATGATTTGTTATACATATGGTGGAGTTTGTGACAATCTTTTGGGTAAATGTCAGTAGTCATTTATGTAGAGCCATCTGTATAAATTGGAAAAGATACAAATATTCAAGCAAACTTGTAAAGGAGATAGTTCCAAACAGGCAATCTCTTTGGGTAAGTCTCAGTAGCTGATTCTGCAAAGAGCTCTATATCAATTGGAGGAGATACAATGATTTCAGCAAACTTGTAGGGAGGATGGTTCAAAACAGGCAATCTCTTTGGGTAAGTCTCAGTAGTTGATTCCATAGAGATATCATCAACAGTTGAAAGCATTCTAGTAGATATATGCACCAATTGAACCAACTCCTTAATTAAGAAAAGGGTTGGACCATTGGCAATGGGCATTCAATTGAACCTATTCAATGATAAATGGCATTTGAGACTACTACCAAAGAGGTAAAACTCTCAGTCCACTCATGGATGACAGTCATATGTCGAACTATCTTGACAGTGATGAGGGTAGTGATTTTTGCAGGCTAAATAACTAATTTATGAACAAAGAGTATGTGTCTTTGTATTATGAATGTATCTATCTATTACTCTCCAACTTTACAAATTAAATATGTGTTTCACCTGAAATCACAAGCATTTACTTCTTAAAAGCAGCACTATACCAACAATTTTTAAAATGATTCTTTGCATGTGTGGAGTTGAAAGCAAAAATGTGAGAGAGCCCATTGACTCTTTGTTGTATCTCCTTGTCACAAGAAAGCTTGGATGGATCATTTTCTAGGAAGCCATGATTCTTACTCCCAATCCAATGAGCATATCAACAACACCTGCAGAGAATCCACAGGTTCCCATCATAGCTAGTAGATAAATTTTATTTATCAGTAACAGTTTTTTAAGCAATCACGACATGCTGTTCTATATGCATATAGTAGATCTGAAAAACATAAATAACGTTCAAGTCCAACCTTCCCTCAGCACATGTATCATCATTTCCTTTCAGTGTGTTGATATTGTTCAAACAATCCAATTCATTCAGTATGATCAACAAATGAATGAACACATGTAGGTATCACCATTTATAAGTTTGTGACTAAGCTCCATCCACTAAAACAATATACTCCTCAATAGAAACATTTCATTGTTTTAAGGCTGAAATATAACATTAGATAGAAGAAACCTTCATGTATGAATTTACCCAATGCGTATGAGATGAATGAAGATTTAGTTCATAAAAGTATCCCTCCTACAACACAACTTCTTTTGAACAAAGTTGAACTAATCCCTGACTACCACACTTTCTTAAATGTAGAGTAATAAAAGAAACAGCTAAAAGCTTCACTTGAAAATGACTACACTGAACCATGCAAACTTGATGATTTACAAATCTGCATCAAATACAAAATAAGCATGACAGTGTACCATATGGTCCACCAAACGCTACTTAAGAACATGAAGGTTTCCACAATCGGAAAAACTACTGTAGTTGTCAGAATGTTATGAGACAAAATCCATGATATCGCTTCAAAAATTGACGGAGACTGATCATCTTGTGACCTATATTGCCAACTTTTTTCTTCAGAAACGGAGATGTTTACGCTGCAAATTTCATTTTCATTTGAGAAACTACCTATACCAAGTTGCCTGAACAATAAATGAAAAAGTGTATAAGGTAGAGGTGGGGACATATCTAGCAATTGGCGTCCATTGAAGAAATTCAGGGTTCTGATTGATCCTCTGCTTGCAATGTCATTGTCATTTTTTAACAGAGCGTTCAAATAGCGACCCATGGATTTTATAGAATATTGTTCTGGCGGATAGCAAAATCTACCCTTTCCAAACCAATCCACTATTTTACGATGTGTAGAATCTCGTATTGAGGTAGAACCCCATGATTTTTGTGACATGGCAGCAGCTTGGAGAAATGAAAGCTCAGAACCGTTGTATTGCTCTCTTTCCTTATTGGCTATCCATAGCATATACTGGCCACTATATGGAGGCATTAATCCTCTAGCTCCAAGCATTTCGATTGTACTCGGATTTTGCGAGTTATATTCTAAACCGGGATGCATAGAGCCCTCTCCCCCACGAAGATGTGCACACACAAGAATAGTAAATATGAATGCAGGAAAAACAATTATTCTTCCGGCGGTAAGAACTATCCTCTCATATCTGTAACGAAAAGGATCACTTTGAGACTTTTCTGACACGTCAATTGATGCCTGAGTCCTTTTGTTTCCAGACGATCGATGAGGATTAGCATTAAGGTGTGATGCACCATCACTTAGTACTGCCAAGGCCGATGCAATAGATACGGCTTGATTCAAATAGGACTGCAGCATTGCCCGAAAAGTATACACTGATGCACCTAGAAAGCTCAATGCCAGTCCTTTTCGAACAAACATTCCGCTATTATGAAAATATTGCTTAGAAAAACTCAAGCTTGCGCCACCACTAATTGATTTCTTCATCGACTCTGCAAACCGATTTTCGATAAAATAGGTGCAAATGATGAAACATGGCGCCAATGATTGAATAATAAACATTATTCTAACGTTCATCAACGCTACCATCTCATCGGGTGACATTTTTTTGCTTCTACTTTTTGAAGATGCAGAGGATAAGATAATTGCCGCATTTCTTGCTGTTTCTTTTATAGGTATCATCATTGATGTTGCAACTAGCCCCCACAGGAATGCTAAAGCAAAAAGAAAGAAATTAGTAAGATTCTGTAGTGCAGTGAACATATCTTCATGTGTGTGAGGTTTTGGTATCGTGAACACTCCCACTAAATTTCCAAGCAGGATTATTCGTGCACTGAATTCTTCAACGGCTTTAACCAGTCCAGCTAGGCCAAAAGAACGCAGTAATGCAGGCGTGTGAAAGAGCCATAGTGCAGAAAATACTGATCCTACACATGTGAAGAAAAGTCTGACTTTCAGAGTATTGATACGTCCGGATGAATTGTTGGGCAATTTTCTTTTAGACTCTTCATCTTTGTTACTCTTAGCATTTTCAAACGATTCAGGTAGAGAAACAGACCAGGCTAGTTTAAAGATGCTGGCTAAAAGAATAATCAGCAAAAGTGACAACAACAGAGAACCAGCTTCGTCACCTTCTCTCTTAATTAGGAGGCATGCTAATAACCTCTCAAATGATTCTGTCTGATCCTCAAGATTATCATTATAAGAGGAGCAACAGATCCCTCCAACTCCATCAACCAAACGGGAGAGTCTCAGAGACCGAATCACACCAAAAATCCAGCGACATGAAATCCCAATCATAATGGCGAATGAAAGATTAAACACAGATTCTACGGCAGGAAAGTAGTTGTTAAATATGAGTTCTCCAGATTTTATTCTACGAGAGCGCACTTCTGTTGCCCTTGACGAATTTCTCTTTCCACTAGCATTTTGGATTTTATGTTGCTTCTTGGATTTGTTTCTGGAATCAGTGTCAGATCTGTCAGATGTTAAAGCTTTGGTGTATTTATTCACCTCTTGCTCCGATTGCAAATCTACCACTTTTGCATCTAATTGAGAGGCCATTTTAGAGAGAGGGTATTCCATGGTAGATAGATTTGTGAAAAGAATCTGGTGTAGCAAAGAGAATTTAGTCGGTGCAGCCATTGACGATAAACCGCGGTTTCGGTCAATCTGCTTAGGTATTCTTTGTCTTCGGTGACTGTATTGCTTGTATTGAAGGAACAACGCCACCAGAATGGCAACAAAAGCATCCGGCGCAGTGAGTGATTTGGGGAGGCGTATTCGGGAAGCATCTTGCATCGTCTAGTTTCTGAACACGTTTTTATTGGAAAGTTGTGGAGAAGTAATGATAACGTAGCGTAGAGTCGATGGAAAAAGAGAATCGGGCTAGGGCTGTGTTCTCTCCCTAGAGAGAGATTGACAGTTTTTGGTATGAGCGACCAAAAAACGTGGTAATTCTACTACTATACTACTCTGGATTTTTTGTATTGACGATTTTCTTTGACAGGCCATAACTACCTAGGTAAGTCAATATTGGTCGTATAAAGATGAACCTTGTATGGAAGTGCTTACTTTTTTCACGGACTTTCCAATGAAAGTAGTCCTGTCTCCTAAATCTTTCTAGAAAAAAGGTTTTTTAAGATGATACATTCGCATTTTTCAGACTTAATTTTAAAGTACCCACAAGCTAGAGCCAAGTTTGGAATCTCTACAGACATTGTACCAATATATTGCTGTGCGTTAGATTGGCTATCCAATGCAAAAAAGATTGATTAAATCAGCTAACTATTTGCTGAGATCTGGCCCTCTAAAGAAACCCCTTTTTTGCAATTTTGGGGCAGTATCATTTGAAATCTGCAAATTCTGGTGAGGGTGTACAAAATTCACTGGATGCTGATTGGATACTCCTCCAAAATCAGCTTCTCAAAAATTAGTCATCCCATAAATTTTGAGAGAGTGTGTTGTTGCCACCTGA